>JBCJKH010021421.1:27479-37535 GCA_039877255.1 Loriculus beryllinus | reverse complement strand
CCCTGTCTAATCTGGCTTTGAACATTGCCAGGAATGGGGCAGCCACAGCTTCTCTGGGCAACCTGTGCTAGTGCCTCAGCACCCTCTTAGAGAAGAATTTCTTCCTAATGTCTAATCTAAATCTACCTTTGATAAAAATGGCTTGCTTTTTAATGTTAGGCTTAATGTTACTCATTAGTTTTTTATGTTTCCTTCCAAAATTCAAATTGTCATACATAATACATAAAAGTGATTTTCTGTGGCGGTCCCATTAACATTCTCCCCAGAATGCCATCTTCTCAGTGCAGAGCCTGTGATATACTAATTTATATCTAGAAGCTCCTTAGAATTTAAAAATATTAAGCTTACTCAATGATATATTAACTTAAATCATTAGTCAATGGCTAAGAAAAAATGAAGTGCTTCCTAGATCAATAGGTACTGTAAATTAATAGGAAAACATGTACTGAAGGACTATCTAAATGCCAGAGTAATGATGATGAAGGTCAACACTGAACTAGGTATCTCTCTTATTTTCTCTTATTTTAATTTGTAGAGCTGCAGTAGAAGAAAGAAGAACAAATGTTTGGCACCTCAGACACACATACATGTGTGTATATATATATATCAAATATATCAAATATACCTATATATGTGAATAAATATACCTATATATTTGGAAGTAAGAGCTACATGGTTTCCCAGCAGGTTAGGAATTTTTGCTGTGATCCTGGAAAACTCTGAAGCCCATTCTTAGTCTGAATTTACTGGTCTGCTGATGTAGCTGAGATCCACAAATTACTTGCCAAGCCAGCCAGAGATACTTTTTGTATAACAAGTGTCACTGTCATTTCCCAATTAAAAAGGTTATTTTTCTCCTTTAAAAGCACAAAATTTTACTTTCAATGTCATCAAATGTGTTCTTGTAATCTAGCAATTTCACTCCAAAATGGTTTTCAATTATGTTAGAGGATCAAGTGTCTTACTTTGATGTTTACTCTTCTATATTTTTCATGGAGAGTTGCTAAGACTTCTTGTGAATGTGATCTTTATTTAGGAAGGATTGCTTGATAATGCTGTATCACTGCAACTGAGAAATAAATCTCATGTATAGTACTGCTAGCCCTTTCTTCATATGCAGAAAGCTGGGTAAACTGGATTGATTGTAGGTGAGAAGTCAAAGCACAGTGTCAGGTCTGTGAGCTGTGATGTCTCTTTTTCTGCTTATCAGTGTTATTCTTACTCAAAAGGTCCTTAATATCTTTTTATCTTAGGGAATGTCAGCAGAAGCAGGGGGGTTGGAACTAGATGATCTTAAGGTCCTTTCCAACCCTAACAATTCTATGATTCTATGGAGTTACTGTAGATTAGAAAGTTAACACTTGTCAGCTGAACTGCATTTGCACACCTCATGAGAGCATTTAGTCCTCCCCACCACTGAATTAAAATGCATTAACAACTAATTCCATTCAACTGTTGTGTTTTGTTTTGTGCTTGACACAGGTGAAGGGGAATCCCAGAGATAGTTTTTGCAGGTAGTCTGACAAGCCTAGCCACCAGCTGGTGGTAAACTGGTCTCTGGTAGACATGTGTAACACCATAGCCATAGTCATGCCACCGCTGGGTCTCTCTTTTCCTGGGTTTAGTGCTCCTTGTCCAGTGGTGGAGACCATGCTCAGACTTGTTACTTTTGGTAGTCCCTCATTGTGCCTTGTTTAAAACTCTTGCAGCTGTTAAAAGATCAAATAAGTAACTATCTCAACCACTCATCTTCTTGTTTATACCTAAAAATAATGCCCTTATTTATCATGCAGGAAAGATTCGCCCTTACAGGTGATCAGGGCTGGGAAGCTGATTTTCAGAGGTGCAAAAAGTTGGTGAACTTGGGCTGAGCTGAGCAAATGGCTATATCTAGTGGTGCTAGGGCAGGCTCCAGGCCACAGGTCTATGTTATTGCTACAACAGCCCATGAGCAGCGCACTTGTGACCCACATTTAATAACAGCTTGCAGCCAACTCATGGAGTGATTCAGGAGCTAGCAACCCCCAAAAAGCAGTCTGGCCTTTTGGCAGCTAAGAGAGTTTAATGGTATGGACAGGGCTAGTCTGTGCCTGTAGGTCTCAGTGCCAGACTCCAGACCAATTAATTTAATTAACTCATGTTAAAAGCCTGACAGTGTTTATATTATGTGTCAGGAAAATCTGGAAGAGGACTTAAGTGGTCTGTTGGTTGCTCACCAGTGAAAAGGTGAGCTGAGTCAGTCGCTGGTGGAGGTAGGGACAGTGCTCTTCACAAAGGGATCTATATTAGGGCAGGTATAATTTCTTGAATCTTCCTTTCTTTTATGTCCAAACATTTGTTCTAGAGATGAATCATCATCCTTATTGAGCTTCATACAAGCTATAAATGTCTTCATTTTACAGTTCCTGCAGTAAGTAAATATTAAATAAATAGGCTTGTGGGTAAAATATAACAACAGATTAATGCCATTTTTCTATTTATTTCCTGTAGCTAGCTATCTCTAGGAAACAAGCTAAGGGAAGAGGAGGGTCTGCGATTCCCAATGTGATATTTTACAGACTTATTAGTTTATAAGAACACTTTCATCCTTCCTAAGTGATGGTTATAACTGTTAGAAGTTTGCATTGCCTTTATTTATTTATTTGTTTGTTTAGTTTTAAACCTTAATGAACTCTTAAGAAGCGCTTGAGGCATAGGTGAATTGACCTGAATTTTCTCCTCAAGCTTGGACAAACCCTTAATGGGGCCTTAAAAAATTCAGTTTATGTTTATTTTTTCTGTTGTCTGCATAGGTTGGAAAAACAGAACTTCTGAGGCTTTAGCATGGCCAATACCATCACTGTATATTGATCAGTGGCCTCATGGTACAAAAAAGACCTTCAAGCAGACCTGAAGCAAATGGCCATCTGTCTACGTAGAGGAGAAAGAGAATTTATAAAATACAAAGGGACAGGTTGTTCTAACAGTTCTGATACAATTATTGCTGGTTATATGTTGACTAGAGAGTACAGTCTCGAGTATTATATCCAAACACAAATCTGTACACCTGCACGCCCAAAAATAGATCTCAGGCTTAAGAAAAGAACAGAGTAATAATTCACATTGTGATGAAGGTATTTGAAAACTACTTTGGTTTTGGGGGGTTCTATCTGTGAATTTCAAAATAGAGATTTTCATTCATAAACCAGGAACTCATCAGGACCTCTGGAGATGTCTCAATCTGGACAAAAGATTAAAGCTCCCAAACCTTTTGAGAACCTGAGCGTTGTGATTTTTCCAGCCTATAAAGCTTGCTGGCTTTATAGAAATATGAGAGCTCAGCTACAGCTGCGTAGCAGTCCATTTCTGAGGTCCACTAGTGAAAGGGATGGGTCTGTGTCTGGACCCACCTTGGTTCTGCACCTTTGCCATCCCACCACTACCAATGAGACCAATACCACTAGTGGTAATGAGACTGCTCCTGATTTGTAGCTCTGAAGCAATTGTAAGCCTCCCTTCCTCCTGGTAGCAAAGTTTCAAACCTCTTTTACAAACACTCAGGACAGCATATCTGAAATTCTTGCCTGCTTTGTGTCAAAGTTGCATCTGCTAGGAGAGCTTTATCTGTGAAAAAGTGAATGGAGTTTCAGATAACCTTTGTGACAGACTCTTAAACTGTATGTAGCTTCACAGTGTTAAGAGGCTGTGAGGTAAATTTAGATAAGTGTGGACTAAATATAAATATACTTCTCACTTCCCTGAGCAGTTGATGTGAAGGGGTTAGACTCCTGCCAAAAATATGAGCATTAAATCCCTGCTCTGCACTGATTTTCTATGGAGGCTGGGGTAAATCATGGAGACAGCCAGACTCAAAGCTTGTTGGATGGGACCCTTAACCTTCACTTTCCATTTGTAACATAGAATAATAATATTCCAGTACTGAACAAGGACAGTTCGAAGAAGTCTGAATCAGTTTGATGGCTTGAAAGGTTTTAGCCACAGTACCAGTAATATAAGGGTCCAGCAGTTACCCTAGCATGCAGAGCCAAGTTTTAGTGGCATGGCCTTTGCTCCAATACATGCCTATTCTGTCAGCTACTTAAAAGATGAGAATGTATTGATTTAGACATTTGGAGTTCAACAAGGTTACAAACACTAAAGTAACAGGGAAAATAAATCATTATGGAACTAACAGTTTTTGAAGATGACTCTATGAAGGCCTTGGATGAAAGGTGTTTTATGCTCCTCCAGCATACAACATAAAGGTGAAGGCTTTATATCGGCAAAGCACCACCTCTATATTTCTTTAGCCTGTCTGAGGAATATAGAGGAACAAGGAATTCTTCATAAAAACTGATGCTGCAGTTTGGGTCACAGGGGCTGCTGACTGAGCTGACAGTGTTCATTTAAACCCTCAGTCAGGTGTTGATTTTAAGCCCACTTGAAACCCACATCTGTTCAGGAAAGCATTGAATCGCATACCCACAGACCAATAGCATTTAAGTGCTGTTGACTTCAGTGGGACGTGAGTGTCTGTGGTTGCACCCTTCTTAAACAGGGAGGTTAGTCAGAGTAGGACCTGAAGGCTGATTTTCCCTGAAGATGACAATACTATATAGCATTCATTGGTACAGGAACAAACTCTGAGTTTGGTTGGTTCTTGGAATGTTTCATCAAATAATGTGCTTTGTTGCATTTGTGTATTTGCAAAGATCTTCTAATAAGTCCTTAGTTATTAAAGCCTATTTCGGGAGTATTTTTCTGCATTAACTAGATTTCATTTGATTAAATTCAGTATCTAAAGGTATAAAAGAATTTCAGTGCTGCAATTTAAATTATCTGGGGAAGGAACTTTTCTGCGGTGTTGATTAAAAGATGGCTTAAACAAGTAACTATACTTTTCCTTTTATATTATTATTATTATTTTTTTTTAATTTACAAGCCAGGAAGAAACCAAACAAACATCCCAACATTCATAATAGAATGCAACACAGGGAACAACTTGTTCAGAACCAAAAGACAAATCAGACTTCATATATCTGTCCAAAGAAATTGCAATAACACAAAATCATTTTCTTTGATGTTAGCTTTGGCAATGCAAGTACAGAAAAAGAAAAGACCCCTCCCTCCCCAAATATCTGGGAAGACGTCTACAAGGGCTTTTCTCTAGTTTTAACCCAGGGGCTCATGTCAGCACATTTGTGTATTAGGGAAGGTGAGGATTCAAAGTTCAGCCTAGGTGTTTCTGAGTTTTAATGAGAGTGAATACTTCATTCAGCTGACAAACCTGAGTATAGGCTTCCAGGCTATTTTTCACCCCCTCCTACCCTTGCTATAACAAAAAAAAAAAAAAAAAAAAAAAATAGCCCTGGTTTGGCTTTTTGTGCAGATAACAGGAAAAGCAACAGAGAAGCCTTAAGAGCCTCTCTCAGGAGGCTAAAGCTTCCAGCATACCTATAAAACACAGCACGGCTGTTCCCTTAAATATGGATGTAGAGACTGAAAACACAGAGTAGCATCGTTCTGTGCTCCAGCCATCCCTGCAGGCTCCGGCTTAGCAAGCTGCTCCCCTCATGATGGCCCCAGAGTTGTGGGGCATGTGTGTTCTGCAGCTCTACGCCCAGGGCAGAGGTCCCCCCCACCTCCTGGCCCCACAGGAGCTGCTCTGTAAGGACCAGGCATGGGGTTAGAAGATGGTCAGGTCCTCAGGAGGTCTGCAGAGATGGGAGCAGCATGGTCCCCAGGTGCTGAGAAAGGGATGGGCAGGAGCACAGGAGAGGGAATGCACCCATCTGAGGTTACCTTTCTTGAGCTTAGACAAGCATAGGCAAAAGGAGCAAGCACTTGGTCATGGTTTTATTTAACAGTATTGATACAGACATAGAGACTCTGGGACATCCCAATCTACAGGTAATTATTTCTTGTTGCTCCTCTGGCAAGCAACAAGCTAGTTTCTGGTTTCTTTTGTCTTTGCAGCTTATTTAACCACACCAGCTCCTAAATATGCTCCTAAATATGTTGCTAGTTTGGCTATGGCCTTTGAGGTGAATTGTAGATCACAAATATGTGCTCCACTGCAAGACAAAACAAACCTAATTTTGTGCCTCAGGCGGCAAAGCTGCCAGTGCAGAACATTACTGAATATTACAACCTCTGTTATGGACTGTGAGCATTGAAAGGGCAGCTTGAGCATGGAAAGTGGGAAGGTGCTGCCAACTCCCTCCACTGGCCATCTTGAAAGATAGGGAAATGTTAAAACAGGAAAACTGCTAAAAGGTTAGAGAAGATAAGAAGGTTACCCTCCTGTCAAACTGTGAGAGGGTTTCTATTGCTAGTTCAGCAGCAGTTGTAGATTGCTTATAGATTGCTCCTGAGAGATGAACTGTGTTTAAGGATAACTTTCTTTGTCCGTAGCCTGTCTGAAGAAGCATAGAATGGATGTGTCATCTGGGTAATACAGGCAAGAAGATATTAAGCCCAGCCTTTAAACTGCCCACCTACATATTATTATCACAGTGAAATATAAACAACATTATAGTAAGATGAATAGTTAAGTTAAGCAAGGAAGAAACAACCCACAGGCTTGGTCAGTGCAGTCAGTGCAAAAAAGCTCCTGCGGATAGTGGTCTTAAACCTGTGCTGGGAGTCTGTCTTTTAAGAGAAATATCCAGTGCTAGGATGAAAATCAATGGGCTGCAGCTCCACGAGTTAAGAGTGTATGCTCAGTTTTAACTTTTTCAATTTCTTGTCATGTCTTCATCTCTCCAGTCTTTGTTGGTATAAAGCCAGACAGTGGACAGTCTTTTTTTAGCTGGTTGCTGAGTGATACAGATCTACATGTCCACACCCAGGAGAGCTCACCCACAAGGCTTAGCCTAGTTGCCTGTTGCAGGTATATTTTTTCAGTTGCTGCCAATGAATTTCAATGAATGTTGCACATCTCGCATGACAGAAATGATTTATTACCCGCATATTCTTATGTAAATTAAAAGATACAAGAGATAGATCACTGCTCAGGGATCAACTACCCTGAACTCTTCATGCAGGAGCCTGTTTTGATTCATGTGAAAGGATCTTAGGAGATGAGAAGCTGACTGCTGGCCCGCATTTTATGGTGAAAGAATGGTAAATGCCTCCTCACTTTGTCTAGTTTGGCTGCTTTACTCAGAGTCTTGCAGTGCCAGAACTTCAGTTAGTATAAATCAGAGAGTATTGATTTATCATTGCTGAGGATTTTGCCCTGTGCCTCCTCACTTGCCAAATGCTCAATAGTTGAGTGACTGTTTTTCACGGAGCACCATTGTTTGGCTCAAATACGTGGGCACAGAAAAATGACAGAACTGCAAAGTTTTAAAACTCACTCTTTATATTTAATTAAACTGCAAAGAGTGCACACATAGGCTGAGCTAAATCTTTTGTGGTGGGAGTCCTAGATCTTGCTCTATGTGCTGAATTTCCATAACCGGCCTGTTGCAAAGATTGTGGATATCCTTCATAATTTCTAGATCAGGAGATCAGTTTTAAGATGGAGTGAAGCACTCAATAAAATACAAATGGCACCTTTGGTGCCTTCCAAACTCAACCAAACTGTTTTGTGATCCAGTAGTAAGAATTCTATCCTTACTGCCTAAAGGAATTGAAATTCTACTATGCAAAACCCAGTACTTACAAAGTTGGACTTTATGACTTCGAATATGTGGATGAAAATGAGTTAGTTGATCAAACCCTCCTCACAGCTAAAATATGAAATTGTTTCCTTACTTTAGATGTAGAATTGCTTAATGTTAATATTTACTGAGGATTGTCTGTGCAGGAAGAACAAGTGGGAGAGCTCTAACTTACACGTCCCTAAATCTGTCCTGGAGTGATTTGGAGAGGGCTCCAGAAAACATCCCTGCACCCAAAACTCACACAACCAAGCTTCAGGGATGACATTGCTTTGCAGAGACTGTCTTCTTATGGCTGTTGTATGAGGTAAAGGACCATAGACACTAGTACAAGGCTGTGAGTCTGACATTTAATGTGCCCATAGGTAAAATAATTAAATTAGTCTGTGGATTTTGAACAACAGTATGGCAGTATTGATATTTTTGTTTAATGAGGCCTCCAATAAAAAACAGCTGCAGCATTAGAAAGTTCAGAGTTACAGTACTAAGGTTTGTCTGCAAACTATGTAGATCAAAAGGTCAAATGAAGCGCTAAAGAAAGAGAAGTGTGAAAAAAGCAAAGCCTCACTTTAAGAGTTTTAATATGTGCAACTATGGTTCAACTTAAACAAACAATTTTATTTTTTTTTTTCAGTTAGGTAGGAATGAACCATGTATGTACTGTTCAGAAAAGGAAGCAGATAAAGCACAGCACTTCAGAACAAACAGCGGTTCAAATATGAATTTCCTCTTTATTGCAATTTCAATAGTATCAGAGTAAAGGTCTCAAGGTGGCTGGGCAAGTCAATCATTATATACCTTGTTAGTGTGACAGCCTGAGACAGACCAAACCCCTACTGTGCCTGCTTCATGGTGCATAGATCTATTGTGTGTCATGTCACTTAGAGTTTTGATGGCAGGCTACCAAATGGCAGAGGAAAACACATGATCAAGCCTTCATTTTCATAAATGAAATTGAAGTACACACAGGAAATATAGAAGTGTTCTCATGAGTGCTATTTCAAGGGTCCATCACTCAAAATGGAGACTTTTGCAAGCCTCACAGAACATTTAATTACATATGTAAATGAGTGAGTTTCCCAAGTATATATTATTTTCTTTTCCAATTTTGATGGCCTTTTTGTAATAATAAACCTGTGCCAAACTATTTTCCTTGGCATTACGTCTTGCACCTTGTTAGACTAACAATAACAGAGCCTTTGGGCTCTGCCAGCATTGCCTTGGTGTGCTCCGAGGACTTCCTTTACAGAAGCTTCCTTGGAGGTGTACCTATGTTAGACATGTTTAAACACCATAATCTGTGGCCTCCAAAGTCAACAGTATAACCAGAATGAGTGCCAAAATGAAGTTTGGGTGAGCTGCTGTCTTCAAGTCCAGTGTTTTCTTTACCCAATTACTTGCACTTAGGAAATACTTAAAAATAATTGACTTAATTTTGTTGGGCATTAAACAGAATGAAAACAAAAAGAACTTTGTGATCTAAGCTGTCATGTACACTGAGCTAGGTAAACTGCCAAATTTTGGGCAAAAGAATAAGTAAATGCATGCCCTAAAGGTAGTAGTTCCCCCTTCCTCACCTGCATCACTTTGAGATCTAAGAAATAAAAGAGATAACATTTAGAATTAGATTTTGTGACTAGACTTGGAGGAAAATGAATCTGGTACTGTGTAGTAGAAAAAGTTTGCTAGTAATAATAACTAGATTAAGCTGGATTTTATCAGCATTATCCCTTTCTATTTCCACTGTTGTATTCCCTTCTAAACTTGAAACATCTGTTTGTTTTATTTCATTGAGCCTAGGGGGTCCCATGACTGAAATCATGCCCAACTTAGGAAAGCTAGTCCCCAAAGAGAGTTCCTTGCAACATTGTGAAAATAAGAGGAAAACAAAACATCTAAATGAAAGAAATGGTGTGTGGTATCCAGTCTGCTGAATCTGAGAACTGAACTTGTTTTGAAATGTCAGGTGCATGGTAAGAAAGTCCTGGAACAAGCAGCAAGCTTCCTGTCTTGTCTGCAGCAAGAATTCATGTGAAGGTCTCCAAGGGTAGCTCCCACCTGAATAACGTAGATGTTAACCATCTTCACAAAATTTTATCTCATTACAGGCATTTTTCGCCTTTGCTGCAGATCAGCCCTAGAAAAGAATATTATAAAAGCAACTGGGACAAGCACAGATGCATATCTGAGTGTTCAGGCTTTGTGCTAAATGATGTGTGACCATCAAAAAATGCCCCCTTCTGAGGCTCCAGCAATACAATGGTAAAATCAACACCACCTTATGGGACTTTCACAGTTACCTGGAAGACATTTACATCCTGCTGCTGTCTAACAGGAGCGAGAGCTATGTTGGTAGCACCGTTTTAAAGCTCGCATGGTACTGCATGTGTCCAGCATTAGATTTCTCCCC
>JBCJKH010021421.1:15000-17288 GCA_039877255.1 Loriculus beryllinus | reverse complement strand
TTCCTTTCCTTTCCTTTCCTTTCCTTTCCTTTCCTTTCCTTTCCTTTCCTTTCCTTTCCCTTTCCCTTTCCCTTTCCTTTCCCTCTTTCCCCTTTCTTTTCCTTCTTTTTTTTTCTTTAACTAATGATAAGTTAAAATCAAAGGTAATAATTAGTTTAAAACAGCCTTCAGAGGCAGTCCCAGAAAAAAATGACCTTTTGAGCTACAACTGAACTAACCAATTTTATTGTGCCTTGAGGTCAAGGCTCCTATTTCACATGACTTGAGGGTCTTTGGGTGCATGCTACCCTGCAGTAAACCACACAGAAAGTTATGATCAAGTAGAC
Source organism: Loriculus beryllinus (assembly GCA_039877255.1). Lineage (NCBI taxonomy): Eukaryota > Metazoa > Chordata > Aves > Psittaciformes > Psittacidae > Loriculus > Loriculus beryllinus. The sequence goes on along the minus strand of JBCJKH010021421.1, from coordinate 16,962 downwards.
TTTGCACTTCAGACATCTATTGAGGAACAGCAACAAGATTCAATTCAATTTGAGCCAAAAGTAATCCAGAACCAGCCTCAGGAATGCAGTGGAAAATTCCTAAAAGATCAAAGATGAGATTATAATACAACAAAAAATATAACCAGAAGACTGGCTAATGCAAAGCGAAAGCATTGGACTGATTTTGAGTGGGCTGGACTCTACAATTACAACTTTGTCACCACAGTTTGAAATCTATTAAAGGGATTTATGTTTTGCAGCTGACATTTAAAATTAAGGATTTATTGGACTGTGAATGAATATTTCTTCTGCAATTAGCTTTTTGGAGGTCATATTTCATAAACTGTTATTTTTCCCATTTAATCTACTGTAGCAAGATTTTGTACTGTTAGAACATTTGAAATATATAAATACAGAAATCATTTTATTAATTGTAAAGAGACTGCTATCATAAAATTGTTGTTGAGTTGCATCACGTAACATTTTCACTAGGTACCTAATATCTCCCACTTGTATATGCTATTAGGCTGGAGCAAGCAAAAGTGAGCGGTAACTGATACTATATAACTCGTGCACCAGTAAAAAATGGAAAGGTTTAATATAAAATATTTCTTTTGTTTCTCTTATGCAGTGGCTTTTTAAATTTTCTTTTTGGAAATTGATACACACATTTCTGTGTGTTGCTAGAAGACTATGAAAGGCTGCGTGCTTTTCCATTCTTGTGCACTTACAGAAATGAATTAAACTTCACTGCAGCTGATTTTTTGAATTCTTGAACTGAAATTAATTACTGGGAAGAGGAAGGGTATTTTTCAAATTAGTCAGTAAATAATTTAAGACAGTTGTTTTCCTTTACTATTCTAACCCAGACTTCTCGAAAACAAAGAAATAAAAAGGATCATACAATCATATTTACACAATTCCCACTTAACTGTCTTCTGTGTTGGAGCATTCATACGCAGAAGCAGGAAAGAAAATCAGGATATATAAATTAGCAGCTGGATTATGATTTCTTAAAGGATGGCTCTGTCGTTGAGGAGCAGTCCCACAGAAATCACATGCCACTACATGACCGGAAAGCTCAGGTGGTTATTTGTGCAGGTCTAACTGTGAACTGTAGTAGACCTCTTGTTACAGGTCGTCTTTGCAAAGGCATTATGCATCCTGTTCAACTGTAACTTCATTTTGCCCAGTTCCAATTTAAACTGTTGCATGCTTCTGCCACAGAAGGGGTGAGAAATGATAGCTGAAACAGCCTAAACACATTTGAAGGAATCAGTGTATGGTCTCTGCTCCAGCTTGGTTCTCCTGTGTGACACAGCAATGGAGATACAGGGGAGTTACTGATGAGACTGGTCTGAGACACTGCGACACAGCCTTGTTTCTGTTGCATCTGTGTGCTTCCTCAAACAAGGTAACTTCAGCGAAAGAGCGTTTCTCAATGCTGAACATCAACTAGTAAAAAAACCCCCATAAAGTAAAGGACGCAGGAGCTTAGTTGTTTTGTGGCTCTCTGTGATGGGGAGGGGCACAGGGGGAGAGAACAGAGAAGGAGAAAGAAGACAATATAAATGTGTTTCTATTGGCCAAAGCAGGGGGGGAAGCCAGTATTTGGGCAAAAAAGAGTTGTTAGAGGTGTAGGCACAACACAGACTGATCTGCAGAAAAGTAAGGAGAAGCTCAAGGGTGACCATCGAGTGCTAAAAACTTTAGAAATGAAGGCTGCTTTCCTGGTCTGCTCAAGGAGTCTGTTTTCATTCATGCAGAAGCATAGGTGTAGATTTTATCAGGACTTTGGGCTGGAGCACCCGCAGCTGTGGATTACAGATGCTTCCTGCCATGTATAAACACAATCATTATGTGAAAGCATGGCACCCACACGGCTACCTAAACAGCCATTCCTCCGGACTGAAGCGCTTTGTTCTCTTTGGAGTTATTTTTATGACTATGAGCAGGACTCTA
>JBCJKH010021421.1:0-10000 GCA_039877255.1 Loriculus beryllinus | reverse complement strand
GCAAGGGAATAAATGTTAGGAATTAATTGGCAAATAGAGGAAATTGTTCTCCTGTTAGCACTGGGCATATGCTACTCGTTGTTATCTGTTAGGTGTGTTACAAAGAGGGGGTTTGTTTCAGATCTCTTCCTGTAAACATCACACTTAATTTGAAACAAAAGATACAGCTTCCATTTTATGTGGAGGTATGGGCTTTGCCTTCCTTATGTACCACCAGTAGCCTCAGAGTCCCTAAAATGAGAAAACAGCAACATTATGTGATTCAGATGGAGTGGCTTGGATTTGCTGACATTAAGCGGTTTTCTGAAGTCAGGAGTTTAATGTTCAGGATGGAGATGGTAGAGATTTCTTTACAATATCTTATTTACTATTTTTCAGCTAAAACCAGGCGGTAAATCAATCATCATCTGTAATTATTGCTGCAGTAATTACCTTTGGGGAGCAGGTTATCATTCTAGGTGGCCTTTGTTCAAATATCTTTTTCGTTTTCCCTGTTTTATTTTTCTTGAATCGTGTCAGTTTCTGAGTGGATTAACAGCATTCTGAAAACAGTCTGATGGTAAGATTTCCGAGAGGGCTAATCATGGGATTCATCTGAGAAGTTGAAAGATGCTTGCATAGACATAGCATTTAAATCCATTGATAAGAGCCTGCCCATCAATTGTTATATCTTCATTTTCAGTCAACAAACAAAAGCTGTAAGTAATGTTGCAAGGAGAATTTCAACTGTAGTGTTTATTTAAATTCCTTATTTCTTAAGTATTACTGGTTTAGTCAGTGTGAACTATAGGTGTGCAGTTTAAAAATAAAAAGTATTTTAAATAGCTTTTCTGAAAAACTATTCTTTGCATCTATGTAAATGAGTTATTTAAACTCATGAGTGCTGTTTTACATCTAAATAAAATATGGAGTTACACATTACATTTCCAATTTGTCATGTACTTAGCAACCCTTTCTGGGAGGAAGATATAAGAGATATTTTTGATATGTCTGTCACTTTTGATAACTTAATTTGAAACTTATATCTTAGGGGAATACTGATACAAGGCAGGTAAATACATTAAAACAAAATGACAATTGAGTTTTTATATTGAAAGCATGAATCTAACCTTCATCTGAAATGGTGGGTGTTAAGAACTTGCTAATGAGTAAATTTATTTTATTTCTTGAAAATACAGGTTATTGCATTACCCTGGTTTCTGTTTACATTCCTTCTCTTTCTTTCTTTATTTTTTTTTTTTTTTCCTTTTCTTTTCCTTTTCCCCCAGTTTTGGTTTCTTGCCAAACTTTGGTCTGTCTCTCCCCCAGCTCTTGGTGAGGATTGCATCTCAGATTTGGACCTGGGAAGGAAAAAAGACATAACTAACATAAGCTAAGCCCCTTACAATTTAAGAATAATAAAAGCATCTTCCCAAGGAAAAAATAAGGTTTTGCTACTTCTCTTTGAAAAAAGCACCGACTCTTACAAATATACTAGAGGGTTGTGGCAAAAAGAAGGCTCAAAAGGAGCCTTCAAATTATTTAACTTTCTGAAAAACTGTGATTTGAATATCTTATTTTACTTCAGGAAGGAGGAATTAAAGTTCAACTGCCAGGTTCTTTCAGGCAGGGGAAGGATCAGTTGCATCAAACTCATCAGTCCTGACCTATATTTCATTCTACTGATTAATTTATCCCATTTCCTTGGTTAGTTTCTGAGAGAAAAAAGAAAAATCTATTAGGTATCACTGACCTGATCAAAATCACCTAATGCATTTGGTGGGGGAAGGAGGATAGCGGGAAAAAAGCAGGTGGGGAAAGATTAAGTCAGAGATGCGATATCAGAGTATAAGCCTCAAAAGAGCCACTGTGGAAATGGAAGGGTGTTGAAGAAGGGCAATTGGTATGACTCCTTAAACTCGTAACACCTAAGGGCAATGCTGTTCCCTAAGCAAAACTAGGCTGGAGACCCCCTGTGATGAGAAAGCAAGGGAGAAGGGGAAGCAGCTTGCTTGCATCTTGTTTAACTTGGCCATTTGAGTGGTAAACCTGTTTTTGTGACTTGGCATGCTTTGTAGGTATCACACTTAGTTTACTGACCACCTTCCCTCTCCTTTCCCTTTCTGGTTTATGGGGTTTTACGTTTGGGAGGGTTTGAGGTTTTTCTTTTGCCCTTACTACTGCCTTTTGGTGAGAAACTTTGTTTAGGAACAAAGTTACAAAAATATAGTCACTTGCAAAGAAAAGCAGATACTCCTTATGCAAACGTGAATGAAAATGTAGTCCTACTAAATGTTAACCCCAGGTTTCTCTAAGCTAAAGCCAGGTAATATCCATTATGCTAAAATCATTGAAACTGATGATGTGTGTGTTGGATAAGCCATCTCAAGGAATCTAGAACAGCCCCACACATTTAATAGAAGCGCTGATCTATGAAAGTGATTTCTTTAAAAAAACAAAAAAGCCCTCCAAAAGAATATTTTGTTACTACTTCTAAGTAAATTTTTACTCATTGTAATTTTGCATTCCACGTTTGACTGCAGAAATAAAATTACTGAATGTTAGTTCCTAGAAAGATGAGAAGGAAAAAATTTATTGGCTGTATTTTACTTACCTATGTTCTGCTTAAAAAAAGGCTTGTATCTTGGAATATTTTGGCCATCCTGGAATGTCTCTTAAAGTTGTTCCCTCTTTTTGAGGAAACGTAGGTATTCTTTCCATCCTGCCTGAATATACAACTGCAACTCCATGCAAAGTGTTGTGGCCTGAGTAAAGGTACCTCTGTTCTAACGTGACTTGTTTTCCCACCATACATATGAGGCAAAAGGATGTTTCTTGTAGAGAGGTGCAGGTTTTGTGGTATTAGTACCACGGGAGGTAGAACATTAGTGAATAAACAAAAAATCCTACTTAATAACAGGAGTAGTTCAGAGACAATTTGACATTCGGATCCCCTTCAAACAGTAGCCTTTACATTTCTGTGGACCTGTCAACTATTTGAATGTTTATTCTGAGCCCCAACCCTCCCTGGGCTCTAAATTGCATGGACTAGACTCAAAAGTCATTAGATTGTCTGCTGATTAGACTATAATCAATCCAGCATAAACAAAACCAGCAATTAGTATTGGCATGATTTCTGTGAACTTGACTTAAAGTTTCAGTGTTACCGGTCCAAAGAACTTTTTCTGAACTGGACGCTTTCAGAAACTGTTATTTTGGCATCGTCATTTCATAGGGAGGGAACAGAAAATTCATAAGATTCCATTTGGCCTGAAAAGCAAAAACATCTGTTTGATGCATGAGTGAATTGCTGGCTTCTATTTGGCTATCCAAAAAAGGGCAGAAATTAAGATATCGAACATAAAAGAGTACATGAAAAAACAAATTACAAAGAGGAATTAAGATTAGGATCTTTTTATAATGCAGGCTATTTATAGTGTTCTCTTTTTGACTTGCCAAAGCATGCCCCAGCTCATTTATATATCAAAAAACCCCCGTAACAACAAAAACATCCCTAACCTTTAGTAATATTCATTGACTTTGGCAATGCATACTGGTATTGATGGTCTTGATTAGCTGGATGATTACAGTAATGCTACCCACTCATTTTGGGGGCCAGCATGAGTTATATTGACCATTGCAGTCTGCTGCTAAGGAGCAAGTACTATTAGGAGTGAACATCTAAACAGCTACCGGTTGTACAGCTAGCTTTCATAAAGGTGAAATCTTCTGGCAAAGCTAATATGAAGAGGCTTAGAAGTGCTGCATGTTTGGTTTGATCTTGCTTTCCTGAGTTGCTGTTAACTTGTGTAACAAGGGAAGCTGTCAATACGGAGGCACTTATCTAATATGTAGGATAACGTTATCCACCATGATCTAAGATGTCTTGAATGGCTTTATGTTGCTCTGTAATTCATTCTGTCTAATTATAATGGTTTAATAGCTCTCATTTCTTTGTTCTGAAACACGAGTCAGTATTTTGAAACTTGTGCATTTCAGAAGAAAGGAAATCTTGCTTTTGAGTAATTGTATATGAGGAAAAGGTCTAGGAAAACTGTTAACGCTTTACAAAGATCATATGGATTCAGTATTTTTTCACAGAATCATAGAATGATTTGGGTTGGAAAGGACCTTAAGATCATCTACTTCCACCCCCGCCCTGCCATGGCCAGGTAAATCACTGAGGATATTTTGAGTTGTTTTTTTAGATTGATTATATAGTATAAGCACTGGTACCTTAAGACAGACCTCTTAGCATCTTTCCATAGCTGCATTTTATGGTTTTCATTGGTTCCTGTAAGGCTACCTGAGCATAAAATCAGTTGCAGCTGGGGATGGGGAAGATGCGCTGTCGCACTTAAATCAGCACTGTATATATACATATGCATATATATCCTTCCCCTGAAGGGACAACATACTATGAAGAATTGGGACTGTTTTACTTGGTGCTGTGAAAATGTACGTTTCTTTTAAAATACATTTTGTAGTGTGTTGCAAGAAAGCACTGAAGTTTTTCAGTTGCTCTCTCTACAAAAGTCGGATAGTAGCTTTTGAATACTCTTAAATCATAACACAACGTTTGACGTAGGATTCTGACAGAAGATGAATGTGCAAACACTAAAAGAGGTGGTGAGATTTGTTTTTGTTTTAGCTTTAATTTTACACAACTTGGGTTCTATTTCACCTCAAGTATGAGTAATTATGCTAGTTTAGCAATTATTAGAGATGAAAGAAATTCTCTTAGATATGCGCCTCCTAAACTTCAGTAGCTTTAGCTTTAGCCAGGATAATGATCAAGGAATAGTTAGCCATATGCCTAGGGACTATGCTGTAGCAAAAAAGATAGGGCTGATCTTGGGGGTATCATTATTACAACATGTTATAATTAACATTTTCATCCAGCCCTTCTATTTTCCAGAAGAATCTGGTTTATGTTCTTTAGAATCTGCATTAGTAAGACTGCACAAAATTGTTCTCTTCCAATGGATTTTTGAACCAGGACCATTGTCTTCCATATTTGCAATATTAGTTAGCACTGGTTGTGCTTTTTTTTCCCCCACTTCACATTCCTTTGGTTTCAAACACATTTTTCACTCTATGCAGCAAACCTATTGAGCAAAAGACATAGAGGACTTTTTCCTCCTTTTTCAGCATTTAGTCTAGGTTATCCAAGTTCTTCTGGTGTGTGCACATTTGAGCCTTTTAGGTTTTCCTTTAGCTAGAGTGATGCTATGCATGCAATACTGCAACTTTTTTTTGCACAGCTGAATCTATATAATGTCTACCCAGAAGGGTTGTAGGGTTATTACTTACCAATTCTGCACAATTTAATACTCAATTAAATTTTAGATTTTGTGGGGACATGTTTTCAGTATTTTTTTTTCCTCTACTCTTTTTTGTCATGGGAGCAAGTTTTTTGAGTAAGTGATTCATCTGATACTTTCACTTTTAAATATAGATGCAATTAGGTGCAGTTTTTCTTTCTAAGGTTAGAATTTTTAGTCCTGCAAGACTTCTTAGAGTCATTTCTATATCTCTTGGTATACTGACACTGCCTCTCCACTTTCTTCTTTTTTTAATACGATAGTGGCTTACTATGGTTCTTTAAAAATAGAGTGTCAGTAGCTAATTAGCTTTCTTATAAACTTGGAAGTACTGCGCATTAGTGAAACAGCTTCTTGGCTGAAGCAGAACACTTTTTTTGCCATGGGGGCAAATGGGCAGGATGTTGATAGTCAGGGCCATCAGGGTTTTTCCTCCTTCACATACCCCATTTTTGGAGAGCTCATTCTCTCATACAGGGTGATAAACTGGAACAAGAATTTTGCCCTTACCTAGCAGGAAGGGTAAAACCTAGTTTCTTATACAGCTGCTTGGTGCTACACATGAGTGTGAAAAAGATTGCTTAAAAATCTAAATGTCTTGGTTAACTGCACAATAGACGGCTTTTGTATACAGTCCCCTGAAACTTGTAGTGCCCTTACTATCATTAGGTTGTGTTTTGCTTGTAAAATTTATTTCAAATAATGAATTCCTTGATAATTGATATTTTTAGGTGTTTTTGTTGTTGTTGTTGTTTATTTCATCTGGTAACCAGTCAAGTTCAACTTCCATTATTGACTCATTAGCTTCTTGAAAGGAACTTTAAAAACAAAAATAAAATACCTGCTGTGCTGCTGGACTGGATGATGGGATGCAGTGAGGCAGTGTCCTTGGAAAGACTAGGCTATGCTTTGATCAACAAAACTTTCTCTGGCACTGAATTATGATGGCTGGGTTTTCGTCTTTTCCAGACAAAGTCAAGTGAATTTCTAACTCTTATAGTGGCAGTAGGAAGGAGGAGGGGGTGGGGAAGTTAATTATTTTCCACCTCTAAAGAATACAATTGCAAGGAAGGAACTTTCTGATTCACTGGTTCCAGGACAACAGGATGTCAAGATCCATGCCTGATGAAACATTTTCGCTCTGAAGATGGGAGGAGGAAATGGGTCACTATTGGTCCGTGTATGCAATCACTAGGAAGGGATTGCATTTCATGACTTATAAAGAGCTAGAGCATAGGAAAAGGTTGGATTTATGATTTCTGATGAATCTGTTAAGCAGGAGACTTGCTCGTCAGATATAAATGTGAATCAATGAAGAAAGGTCAGAAAGTTCTAAGGCTAGGAAAAAGCCTTAAAAAAAAGCGGGAAAAAAAGGGCTTGGATGCTGCAGTACTGCAGTGCTCAGTTTACAAGTGTCTGGTTGCCCATTGGACTAGTCATCTTGCACCAGGCACTTGATTCTTTCTATAATGCATAAGTAGATGAGGGGTTTATGTGTGTCCTTTACCTTAAGGATAGAGTAGGAAAAACTTGTAAAGGATAATATGTCTTAGCTCCTTCCCTGTTCTAGATGTGGGTGTCTTTATTAGGTGCAGTAGGGTATTTTATAGCACTCACTTACCTGATCCAGCTTTTTGTAGATAGGGGACAGGTTGTTCCTTTCCTCCTCAGTAAGCAGGAACTGAGGGGCTGTGCTGCTGCTCTTCCTTTCCGCTTTACTGAAGAAGGAAAGTTATTTGCTGTGCTAGGATGTGAAAGGCGGGAGTTCTCACAAGGAATAGTACATCAGTGCTTACACAGCAGCATCTTGTTCTGTGAGTGTGAGTTGTCCTTATATTTTTGTCAACAGCATTTCTCTTTTCAAATGTGTCATTAAGTATTTGTTGAACAAGAGAGTGAGAAAGAGCATTCATACACAATATTCGTGGCTTTAGTGGCTCAAGTACCAGTGGAGAAAGAGGAGACCAGGAGAGTCCTGGTCTGCCAGGTACTACAATATTACTTCTAATTAATTACTTTAATGAAACTAGAACTGGAGTCATTGTGTCCCACTTCCCATGTGGGTGCCCTAACCCCAAGGATAAGGTATCATGCTAGTTCTCCTTCTTTCTAGTTCAGTGAATATTGTAGATGAGGTGCAGCAGCTTCATCAGCAATGAATGAGTGAACCTCAAGTCTGAGGGTAAGTACTCTTTGTTAGGAAGCTCATGACATGAAGACAAATCCTTCAGATAGAGAAGAAAGTTGAGGTGGTGCCACCCACATCCTGGGTGAGTGATCTCACTGGTGGGAATGGGCAAAAATGAGGAAGAGTTATTTCAGCCCACACATTTTCTGCCATTATCTTATAGCAATCAAGGAAGGGTATGTAAACTTTGAAGAACCAACGCATAAGGCTGCATACAAAGCTAGGGCAGGCGGGAGAATATTTAACCTTTCACTAGCCAGCTGCAGTGGGGCTTTGGTTTGATTTCAGCACTGATCTGCACAGCACTGAAAGAGCCTGGGTGATAAAGCCATGGGTACTGCCTGACCTGAGTGGCATCTGAGCAGAACCTCTGGCAATATAGATGCAGTATTCACTCACTAGTTTTTGTGATTCTAAGCTTCTGTGTCCTTTGTGGCTATAGACCAGAGTGCTGTTTTACATGATAGAAAGGAATCTAGAACAGAGCAGAGAGTTTGAGGTGTAAAGAAACCCCAAACCTTTATGAAGCCCTGGTGCACAATAGGCGGAGATCTCTGGTAAACCAGGGATAATCTCAATTGAAAGGAGGTTGGTTTTTTGACTCAGATAAATGGATGTCTTCAGGTAATAGAGCAAAGACATGCATCTGTACATTGTTTTGTTGTTGGAGTGGTGTCAGACAATCCAGACTCCTCAGTTTAAGTGCCTTATATTAGGCACGTAAGTGACTTAACTTTCGAAGACAACGATCACCTACAGTAACCTTTGCTATATGTCCTCATAACCCTTCCTTACATCACCTATCTTCAGAACTGTGTGATGTTTGATTACTTTGAGGTTCTGTGATCCACATATCAATTTGATTCAAGTCACTCCCTCTTGCTGAGTTAAGGCTTTCATAGACAGTTTTTAATGAATTTCCTGTTTTCTAACCACAACTTAAATACAAGTCTGTAGGAGTACCAGAAATTCTTAGTCATGTCTCTCTGAAGGAGTAAGAAACCTTAGGTGACCGATAGCTTCAGCACACTGAGAGGGATTGTTCTGCAAGCATTCATGTGAAGTACTGGGTTTGGTAATTAGGCTTAAAATTTATCTTAGCCTTCTAACTTCTGTTTTCCCTCAAAATGTTTTCACTCTCACATTGTCAGGAATGGAGGATAGAGTACTGTGTTTAAGATAGGCAAGACAGTTGAAAGTCCTGACCCTGGTACTAAGAATAGTCCCCAAGAGATTCCCTCTTACTTTGCCTGTTCTCACTATGGACTTCGATTTGATTTGGGGATCCATTGTAATGTTACATTGCATGATAGAGAGTCTTTGAAATGTCTGGAATTTACTTGAGGTTTGTAAAAAGCTTTAAGAACCTTTGGAGAAACTTACTTTTAAAAATATATCGTGCCATAATTAGTTACTTTACACAATAGACGTTCATGTAGCCGTGGCTTAACCTTGTTAAAAGATGCATGATTAGGGAGACAGAGTTAGCATTCTGGACAGGATTAATTAATCTACCTCAGCTACCCAGAAAAAGATATCCCCCCACCCCTAGCTCTGGGGTTTCTGTAAAATCTTTCTCTGCTGCAGGAAAAAGCATCTTCTGCCTTTTCAGCACACGCTGTTGTAAAACAGGAGGTCTTTAGGCTGTCACATTTGGATACTGTCATCCGTGAGATCAAGGGTTGGACGAATATTCAGAGGATTTCTTAAGCATAATTTCTTTCCACTTAAGTGTATGTATTGCTTTTATGTTTATGTGCCGCCTAGGAAAATACTTCATTTTAGAAAAAGAATAGTATTTTCCAACCACTGCAGTCTAATTGGGAACTCCTAATTCAGTCTTTCTACAAGAAGAATGTTGGGGGGGAGAAAAGCCAGGCACAATGTTGGGCTAGACTAAAGAGAGGAGTAAAAAAATATGAATGCTATGAGGAGCTTTGTAGTCTGAAAAAAAATCCTAAATGCAAGAAGAAAAATGCTTTATATAACAGCAATCTTTTAAGGAAAATAATAATTTCCAATATCAAGAGCATACTGTTAAAATGTCAAGGAATGGGGTTAAAAATAGGAAAACGGGTATGTCACAGTACAGAGGAAACCAATCAGAAATACAAATATTCTTGCATATGATTAATTGGATTTTTGTACAATTATGGCTACACACAGAACTGATTTTCAGTAGAGTTCTGGAATATAGATACTTTAAATGTTAATATCCAAATATATTTCATTTTCAACTCACACAAAAGTCTTCGGGTGCATCTACATTTTGGAGTCAAAATGGTAGTCAGGTTCCTGGCTAGCCATTGATAAATGTATGTTGATACTAGGTGAAGCTGTTCAGAAAAGAATACCCTAGGAACTGCTGAGAACTTTTATGAATATCTGTTCTCTTAAAGGATGTTATGAAAGCAGCCTGAAATGGTTGTTGATTTCCAGGAGTCCCCCACTGAATTGCTGCTTACTTGTAGCATAGTCATGTGCGAAATCCTGTGCTCACGTGCATTGG
>JBCJKH010021420.1:0-10667 GCA_039877255.1 Loriculus beryllinus | reverse complement strand
TTTTAGTTTGTTCTGGGGAGGTCTTTGTTCTTTGTTTTAATTGTAAAATTTAGTAACTTAGCATCATCTTCTCCCCCCTCCCCCCAACCCCAGGAAAATCTTCAAGTTTAAGGACTGAGCTTCTTTGACAAGCTAGATACTGGTTTTGCTGTTGTGAGCAACATTGGGGTGCTACCTGCTAGAGTATGGGGGTTGCTGTGTAAAGAGCATGCTTGCAACACCAGAATGTGTTTCTGGAAGTTGTGCAATAAAAGCAGGCTTAAAATTTATTTTGATGTGGCAAGGGGGAAGGTTTTCATACTGACTTCAGAGCAGTTGATTGGCCAGTTCCTCCACCTGGCTGTCCTGAAGTGTGCAAGTGGCATCTTCAGGTTTGTCTTGGTCCAAGAGCCAAATGGTGTGGGTCTTCTCTTTTCCTTCCTGTGTGTAACGGGATTTCAGACTGTAGCCTGGGTGGATTTGCTGTATTAGTTTTGGGGCACTGTATTATCATGGTGTTCTGGATGAAACACAAATTGCAAGTAATTTCTATTAAGATATTGTGAGCTAGAATACAAGCACCAACATTTGCTGATGGAAAAAGTCTGCAAGGGTTTGTATAAGTGTGCATAGATTACTTTAAAAGTACAGTCAGTAAGATATGGCAATTAAATGAAAAGGGCCAGCAGGCTGCAGAACGTAGATTGTGCTGAAAGGGTGATAAGCTGGAAAAATATTTGCTCAATCTTGAAAAATGTCTCCTCATATCTTTAAGGAATATGGTTGGATTTTTATTTTGCTCTTGAAAGGATATGAAGTGGGGGTCTGAAAATGTAGCATGTTCTGTCCCTTAATTTATGTTGCTTTCTTTTATAATGGATATCATATTAGCAGCTGCAGACAAAGTTTAAGGATTGTGCAGTGTTATTGCATATGATTTCCTATTACTTGAGCATTGCTTCATCTGATAATCGCACTGCAATCTGTTTTCTGAAATCTAACTAGCAGGCACAGTGTCTTGTCTGTTTAAAAGGTCTGGTAAGTGATAAGGTGTGCTGATCTGCTTAATGGGATTCTGCTAAACATTCCTGAATAGAATTCTGTTCCATCAAGGCAATCTGTTTGAATGAAGCATTTAGTAGAAATAGGATTTATGTGTTGGTACAGTGAAACATTACAGCTGTTGGTATAAAAAGCCTGACAAAAAAATATTCACTACAGTCTAAGGTAACTCAGTGTATATAAATATGCATGTCTGTTATGTAGGATATATACATACATGCAAACTATGTGTTTATATACATCTAAAAAGAGGAAACAGTGTTGAAAAATTGAAGATAAATGCAGTCCCAACTATCTGACAGTTATAGCTGGTCCCCTAAAGTCTAATACCAAAATTTAGTTTTACGTTGTGAAAAAGACATAACTAGTTTATCTTCTGTATCATATACTCACTACATAATTTGCCTTTGGATTCCAAAAGCTATTTTAATTCCAGACAGTATTTCAACTTAAAACACAGTATTTCTTTGTGACTGAATGGTAAAATGTCACTGCTTAATGGAACCCAGTATCCATATTATTATTATTTTTTTATGAATGAGCAAGGTAATGCACATTGTAAATGACGTGTAACAGTTTGTTGATCACTTCAGCAATTAACTGCAGCTGAAAAAAGTCTGCTTACTCAGGCTTAGTCTTACTCTAATTCTCTGAGGAAGCTGTGGATTTTAATGAAGACAGTCCAGCAGTGAATAAACAAACTTAAAGGCTTTTGCAAAAATGAAACCAAAATAGAATACAGTTTACTCATTTAATATCAAGCTGTCTCTCGAAATAGTACAGATTGTGTAAGTTTACTTTTTAACCATACTTTTTATTTAATCTAGTTCAATACCAGATGGAAATGATGCGAAGCCTTCGCCATGTAAACATTGATCATCTTCACGTTGGCTGGTACCAGTCCACATACTATGGCTCTTTTGTCACTCGTGCCCTCCTGGACTCCCAGTTCAGTTACCAGCACGCAATTGAGGAGTCTGTAGTTCTCATTTACGGTTAGTATGAGGTTTCCTTTATTATTCTTTTTCCCTCTTAATATTATTACTACTATTTTTGTATTCTGTCTTTTGCCTGTAAGAGTAGCCTGGCAGGCCTTTTCAAGTAAATACCAACCCTGTGTCTACGGCAGCCTCAGCAGCAGCTAAGTCTAGACAGGGTTTCCTTCTTTCTGTTTATTTTTCTTGCTATCAGAGCCCTGATGTGTACGTTTTGGAATGCTGGAGTAGCTGCTTCATTTTTATTCCTTCATCTCCCCTCCCTCGTCGAAGGGGCTGGTGGAACCCGACCAGATGTCTAACAAACCCCGCTTGCTAGCGTGTCTGGCTCTGTACGTGACTGACCAATCATCGCACGAATTGCCAAGTTTTTTTTATACCTCTGACAGAAGCATACAAAACCTGGACTGTTTCTTAGCACAAAGATTTTTTTCTTTTCTGCCTATTTAATGGTGTTTCCTCAAGCTCTCCAGACCAGATGTTCTGTGCTGTATCAGAACCGAAGGCAATTTAACAGCTTTATAGCCTCCCCCTCCCCAAACACTCACAGTTTGCCATATCTGGCAGACTTGCATATAGTTTCCAGCTGAGAAGTAAATGTAACGTCCTGAGTATCTGTCAGAAAAAATACTAATGAATACGATCAATCTTATGAGCTGCCCCAAAATTGTTTCAGTATGTTAACAATTGGATTACAGTAAAGAACAAGTTGTTAAAGTATACTTATATTGGCTGGAAACATTGCATCATCAGACCTTGATGAATTTTCCACTTGTTTCAGTCTATTTTGGTTTTCATTTTATCACCGATTGCTCAAAGTTTTACTGTGTTAAGTTTCAGACAACATGAATGTTAACACAGCTTTTATTCTCATGTTGGCATGCTACAGCCGTTATCATGCTGCAAGTGTTAAGCTTCTTTGTCCTAGGAATGTAACAGTTTGTTTAGAAAATTTCTCCCTAAATTCTGTAGAGTATGTCAAGGCAAAGCTAATCTTTTTATGTACCAGTTACATTGTTATGCACCAAGCAGCAGGGCAACTTGATCTGAATTAGCTTATTGCTTCTCTAAAATTACAATTTTTTTTGGTATAAAGTAGAGTTTAATGATTATTTTAATTTAGTGCATAATGACTGGAGGGAAAAGCCTGTATTTAGATGAGGTAGCTCTTACATAAGTTTGTGGAGAGTTCATATTAAGAAAAGAAAATGTCAATTAGACCTTTAATAGGGAAATAATGTTGCAAATAGAATGGGTCTAGATCCCCCCATGTTCTCTAACTTACGTTTATTAGTTATCTTCACTATGTATAATTGGATGTATTTTATGTTCTAGTACAATAGGTTTACTTCTGCTGTAGTGGCTTTTCTGTGCTGCTTGTCTGAATTTTTTTTAATAGGACTACTCAGCTATTTTCCTCCTGTTTATGTCATTTAGATATTAAAAAAAAAAAAAGAAAACCAATCTGAGGTTAGTAATAATACACTTCCTCTATTTTAAATTACAGATCCCATTAAGACTGCCCAAGGGTCGTTGTCACTGAAGGCATATAGGCTGACTCCTAAACTGATGGAAGTTTGCAAAGAAAAAGACTTCTCTCCAGAAGCGTAAGTGACTTAAAATAATGTTTTCTCATCGGTTTTGCTGGATAATTTGAGAGGCAGAGGGGTACAGAGGGTGGTGAAATACTGTATTTTAAAATCCCGTCTAATAGTGTGTGCCGGGAAAACTGGCTATATTTGGGTACCGACAGATGTGCACTGATACAGTGGGCTGCAAAGGCATGAACATCTGTCTGGGCATCTGAATAAGAGCTGAAGTGGTGGAACTTGAACTGATTTTGGAGGTGGTCAGTGGACTGGCTGTAAAGACCATGGTGAAAATGGCTGTATCTGGGAACAGGGTCAAGAATATAAAAACAGAAATGGAGAAGGAAATAGCTGGTCTGTCTTTAAAAGCTCTTTTCTTTTTCCATAAGGAAAATTGAACAGGTATTCTGGAATAGCTGCTGTTCTGTATTTATTCCAAATTAACTCCCCCGTGTGGACAGAAGCTTCTGGAGTAAAGTAGAATAATTAGTCTGTTATAAGAGATTAGCCACTTGTAATAGGTGTAGGCCTGAGTAGTCTTTCTCCTCAAACAGCTTGCTGTTCAACAGCAGAAGCACTTGTTAAGCATTCTTTGTTGAGGAAAGATGGAAACATTTCATTGCTTGGAGTAAAAATACAACATTTCCATGGTAAACAAATCTATGTTTAGTCAAAAAAAAAAAAGGTGGGGGGGGAGCAGGGAAGCAAAAGCATAAAACCGATATACATACAAAGAAGTTAAGAATATATTTCCTTAAAAACTTACTGATCATGCTTGCATTTCCAGATTTTATGAAAAGTCTTCTTTATTATAAAGCAGTAATAGTAGTTTTTATATATATATTGTTAAAAAAATATACTCTGGAAATTTATATTAATATCCACCTTGGAATTTAGTTATTCCAAAACACACACTGTTTTATTTTGCCAATCTAATTTTTGGTCAGTAAGAATTTTAATTATTCAGCTGTTGGAGAAATTGTTTTTCATTGTAGTAGTTATGATTTTAAAGGTATGTCAGTGTCATGAGGTAACTAACTACTTATTTTTGTTTAAGAAACCCTGATGGCAGAGAGATCAGTGAAATATTTGGAAGGGGCAGAGTTAATCCTGTTAGTACAGTCTTTTGCTGGAGGCTTTTTCATGTAACTTAATGTATCAGCAAGGAAAGCGGCTGCTTGACTTCTGAGAGTTTTTCCTAGAGCAGCTTTTCCTAGTCTTTGTAAACGTGAGGTTTTGCCATGCAAATGTTCTCTTACCAAAACTTGACTCTTGTTTGATTGTGGAACTATGAAAATCAACAGTTTTTACAAAATTGCCAATTCTTGGAACAGCAATTCAACAAAAAGAACAAGGAAGCTACTGGTTATATTAATAAATATTTTTTAAACTTTTTTTCACAGCTTGAAAAAGGCGAATATTGCGTATGAAAACATGTTTGAAGAAGTGCCCATTGTAATTAAGAATTCATACCTGATCAATGTGATGTTGTGGGAACTGGAAAAGAAATCCGCAGTAGCCGATAGACATGAATTGCTCAGTCTGGCTAGCAGGTAAGTACTTGTTACAATAATGGATGTATTTTTATTCGCTTTCCCAAACCACAGTTTAACACCTTGGGTGAAGTCCCAGTCTCATTACAGTCCATGGAAGCTTTGCCTTGATTTTTAGTGGGGTTAAGACTTTACCCTTCATGTTCTTCTGCTGAAGGAAAAAGCTGTGTGGTAAAACTATAGCTTTAGATTGAAGGACTAAATTCAGTCTGTAATCCGTATATACCTGTCCTGCTTGAAGTGTGTAATCTTTTCTTTCTTCAAGAAAATACTGACCTTAATAATTCAGGCAAATAGATCTGGAAATAAAAGTTGCTTTTTAAAAATATTCCTTAAGTAATTCGAGCAATTATTTTAATAAAAAATAAACCACATTTGTTCTGCTTTGGTAGCAGGATGCATTTGAAACTAAACTAACATAATGAAGCCTCTATCTGAGAAAATGGCAAAAATGCTCTGACTGATTGTCATGACAGCCAGCATTCATGATGTCAGAAATTGTTTTAAGATTTTTTGGAATGACCTTCTCATAACTTTATGTAAGAATAACTTTTTGTTCCTGTAGTATTTTTCCCCTGAAAATACATTTATGATAACAGAATAGGCATGACCCGTAGCAGTATGATTAGAAATCTGGTGGTACTTAAATCTTACACAACACAGTACAGTTAATTGGATTATTATTGGGCTCACCAAAATAACCAGATGCACAAAATGATGCAATGTCTTGCTGAATGTAGAAACTGGGATGTAGTCACCTATAGGTTTTTGGGGGGTAACACTTTTTTTTATGTCAAGGTATTTGCCAAGATTCTGATCCCCTCTGACTCTGACAACTAAGCTGAATACTAGTGACCTCTTTAATTTCTCCTTTTTACCACTCCCCTCTCCCACTTCACGTGTAAGGCTAATACTGGTTAATGGATCAGGAGTGCTAGTAGTCCATATGTTGCCTGAGTTAGAAATTTTCTGCTCTATTTTGTTTACTCGAGCTTATGTGGATATATTGAGGGATCTGATAGCTTTTAGAGAAACTGGTCAAGAGAGAGCAGGTATAGTGTTGAACATTGCCAGGGAACTCACAAATTGCCACAAGAGGTACTTTCTCCCTAATTTTGTCCCTTAAAATTGTGACTTTGCACCTTGGAATTAACAAAGTAGATAATTTTTTCTGAGGTGTTCAGTCTGCCTGACTTTCCAAGCTTTCTGTCAGGTTCTTTCCTTGGTCAAAGATCACAAAACTTTCTCCATCTGAGGAGAGGGTGGGCACTGGATCTAAAAGATGACAGTGATTCCTAATGAATTCTACCACTTTACTGTGAAAAGGAGGACGGTGCTGAAAAAGTTTCCAGGTGGCCTGACAGCATTTCCCTGGATTGTTCCTATGGGTTTGCTCCTGTAAAATAGGTTGGGGCTACCCAGCAGCCTGGATGCTAGCACAGGCTGTTGATAGTCATGCAGTACAGATTTGGAAATGGAAATTAATTTGGACAGATCACAAAGCACATTTGAAGTTTTTCACTGGCTTTGCATCTTGTATAGTAACTGTTCCGTAGCACTGCCCTGACTCAAGATAAAAGGTAAGAGCTGTACAAATTAATTTCCTTTCTGAAATGATGGTGTTAATAGCCTGGTGCAAGACAGGCTTTTATGTTGGTCCTTATGTAGGTAAACAGGATGAGAAGTTAACAGGAAAAACACAAGCCCCAGAGAAAAGGGAAACATCATCGTTTGTGTGTAGGAATCCTTCACAACAGGAAAAAAAAAAAGTGATAACTTTTTTCTTAGTGGATCAGATTTTCTTTTCAGTGGCTGTTTTTCTTGGAGCAGTGCAGTGCTGTTGTTGACAGTGACACAGGTGGAACAGGATTCTTCATAAATTTGGTTAAAAGTGCCTTTTCAATTAAGTGTGTTTCTTTGAACTTAGCCAGTTGCTATCCTATATACTGGCAGCATTTTCTTGAGCTTATTGAAGTCTAGAATTTCCCACTAATGGGAAATTAATTCAACACATTCATCAGTTTTCAGAGGTATTTTCTGCATTATGTCTCCTGATTTTCCTGGCAGAATTCTGGCTTACCTGGTCTGTTTGAGGAACTTAAGGTGCTTAGTTTAGTTTGAAGGAGAGAAGACTTTGGAAATTACCCCAGTGGGTTTATTTTGAGGTTTTCATATGTGTCCTTTTTGTATTTATTTATTATTAATATTTGATAACTGCTTTTAGTTACTGAGCAGGTTACATTCAGTAATATCTTGCAGTGGTATAACTCAGCAGCTGGCAGATTAAAACATTTTAATGCTTGTTTATTCAAGGTAGAGTGACTTGTACTGCCTGTTGAAATACTTAACTAGTTTTTACTTGAATTCAACTACGAAGATTTCTCTATCAGAGCATATGTTGCCTGATGAAGTAGGGGAGCTCAAACCCCCACTGTTTTGGAATTTTATTTTTGCTTTATGTTTCCTTATTTTTGTCTTTGAAGAGTTGTGGCTAAAACATTTCAGATACCAACTTTTAATTTTGGTGCATATCTTCCTCCCTTACTTTTGCTATTGTAGAAGTAATTGGCAGTAACTTTAAGGCTACTTTTTCTTTTTGTCTGTTCTTTCTTCTTTTTTTTTTTTTTTTTCTTTTCTAGGGTTTGGGGTTGGTTGGGCTTTTTCGGGGTTTGGTTGTGGGTTTTTTTTTGGTCTTTTGTGAGCATCACTGAACCTTTTTTAATCTTCTGAAGCAATGGTTTTGGCAGTGAGATTATTTACCCATAGTTCTTCTCTGGAGAGTTTGTTTCATCAAGATTCTCACGTGTTCAGCCACCCACCTTGTCTGAGTTTGAAGCTGTACCCATTTGAGGTACTTTGTCTGCATCTTAATATCTTTCTCCGTTTGAAGTACATTTTGATAATTGTATAAAGCAATTTGCTTTTTAGGGCATAAATTTGTGTTTCTCTTGTGAAATCTGAATTAACTGGAATATTCTGGGGAAAGAAGTTGAAGGCAGAATAGCACAAGACTAGCAAGTAATAGCAAGCAAAGGCCTTCTGCTCAAACTGTTATCCTCCTGCTACCCTTAAGGACCAAAATGTCTTGAAGACTTTGGAGTACTGCCAGTCTTTTGATAGAGACTCAAGAATTAAAATCCTGTCAGATAATGTTCCAGATCTTCAGAGAAATAATTACAACCAACTTTCCCATTCTCATCCATCTCTTCCCTATTCTATTGATGATGTAGCTTAAATTAAAAAAAGCTTTTTTGTGGTCTAGCTTCATAATAGGGTTGTTCTATAATATCTCAATTTGTCTCAAGCCATTTTTCTAATAGTGTGCGTCAGTGGAAGCACACATGTGCTGAACATTTACTGCAGCAACATCTACTTGGCAGATACATTTTTTAAACATCAGACACAGTACTTTTACGAAAGTGACATAAGGAGGGTTCCTTTGGCTTTTGAGAACAGTATTAACCTTTATACATTGTACTGCTTATTCAGAAACCTCAGTGTGCTTAACAGATTATTAAGATAATTATGAAAATCTCTAATTTGCAGATGGGGGAAGCTGACACAGAGAGGGTAAATGTGTTGCCCAAAGGCACACATCAAAGAGTAGAAAAGGGAATGGAACTCAAGACTCCTGACTTACATATCTCATTCAAACAAAATCCTCTTAAAAAGAGCACAGGTTGAACTTGGGCTGAAATGCTGAGATGTAAACAAGTTCTGCTAAGCAGTGGGAATGTTCCTTAGTAATACTTAATCAAAAGGATGTACTTTGCCCAGCAATACCTCTCTAATCCACCCAAAGCTGTTCCCACCAGGAGGAGAAATACTGCACAGGGTGGCACCTTTTCCAAAAAACAGTGACTCTGAGGGGAACTTCGTTGGAAAGTAGCAAAAATGAGCAGCAAATACAGCATTTTCTTATGTTTCATCCTGCTGCTCCTTGTTCTCATCTTCCATAGCCAGGGCATGAGCAAAATAAAATGAAATCAGTGAGGGGATTAATTTATGGCAGTTGTAGGCAAATTTTAGGGGACCATCGGTTTTTGGATACCTCCAGCTTCAGAATTGTTATACCCGAAAGTTAGATGCCTGGGTGCAGCAGTGTTTCAGATCTTAGAGGCTGGGTGCCTCTGCTCCTTCCCAGGCCAGCACATGTAGGTGGGCAGAGTGTGAGCTGGGGCTCATGAGCTGTGTGTAGAGACAGTTGTGAGTAGGACATGGCAAGCTTAGCATGCTGTGAATTGCTGCCTTTCTTTGAAGATCTTGTGTCTGACTGGAGGCCACGTTTTGGGTGTTTCAGGCCTTTAGCGAGTGTGTGTCTGGAGTCCTTTCCTGATTAAAGATGCTGAAGTAAATGTGGGCTTCATGTGTAGTTCCCCATTACGAATCCTACAGAAGCAGAGCCAGTTTGAGGTTATAGCCCCAGCTGCTTGCATCATTTCTCCCCACTACCCCCATTTCATCTCTACACCCCTCCCACCCTCAAAGATTTTTATTCCCTCATCTGTTTCGGAATATGGCTGTACAAATAGTTTTGTGGAATAGTCTGGTGGAAAAAGTCAGGCTCCCACTCTTCCCCTCCAGCCTTTCCCTCAGCCTCCCTAAAAAAAAGAAACCCCAACAGAGGGTGTTTTTGCATTTACAGTAGGCTGTTTCACTGAGAGGGTTTGAAGTGTGCCCACGCAAACAGCTGAATCCATACAGCTGAGAGTGCTGTAATCCTTGGGCGAAGAGGGAGGGAGGGAGAGGCAGGAAGATGCTGATGCTGGAACCTCTTTAACTGGCTTTGCTGGCAACAGCAGACTGCACCTTTGCTCTCCCTGCTGGTATGAGCCTTCCCTCAGGAAGGAGGAGACATGCATTCGGGTCCCTTAGCCAAATCCATATGCTAACAGGATGCCCTCACGTAGTGAGTGATCTCTGTGTGCAGTTAATATGCAGTTGTTGCCCTTTCCTTCTGCGGATGCTAGACCATAACACCATCAAATGCAAGGCTCGCCAGTGGGAAGAAGACAGAAAGGATGGTGGCTGTTATCTGCAGATGAGGCTACTCTGCTCACAGGTTTCTACTTCTCACCATCAGAACCTTTGATAACTGCTAAACAAGGAGTCAAAAGTAAGCCATGTATCAAGGAGTCAAGTTCATATCTGCTCTTTTGGGTGAAGGATTGTAGCTCATCAAATATAAGGTTGTTACAGCAAAAATTAAAACATGAGAAATTGCTTTGCAGGTTGTACTCTCTAGTCTGTTTTGTTTTGGGTTTTTGCTAAACAGACTTGGACAGTTTCCCTTTGACAGTTTGTACTGTTTGTTCGTTTTTGGCATTTTTTGGTTGTGTCCTCCAAGCTGTATTGATAAGGCTCAAATGGTAAATTTCTGGAAGTTTTACATGTCACTCACTGCAGGTGAGTGATCCTAATCATAGAATCATAGAATAGTTAGGGTTGGAAAGGACCTTAAGATCATCCAGTTCCAACCCCCCTGCCAT
>JBCJKH010021412.1:7068-19280 GCA_039877255.1 Loriculus beryllinus | reverse complement strand
ATGTAACTGGAAGGGCTAGTGTTTTAGGGCTCTGCAGGGTTGGAAGAGGTATCGGTCGATGCTCGGATGGGTGGGGTGGGGTGAGTTATCTGTTGGTAGGTGGTGAGATGCTGTATTCTCTTCCCTTGTTATTTCCTTTACCATTATTATTATTGGTGGTAGCAGCAGTGATTTGTGTTATAGCTTAGTTACTAAACTGTTCTTATCTCAATCTGTGGGAGTTGCATTCTTTTGATTCTCCTCCCCATCCCTCCAGGAGCAGGGGGAGGGGAAGAAAAGGGGTGAACGAGCTGCGTGGCTGGGTTTAAACCATGACACCAGGTATCATTCATGCTCAGAGCATGAATTGCCTTTTAGGAACCTGTGATTTGAATGTGGAAGGGAATCAGCATTCCTCACATGGAGGAAAAAAGGGAGCATCTTTGCCTACAGATGGGAAAAGAAGAAAAATCAGTGTATCAGCTGTGCAAAATAATCCTGAAATTCTGTGTCCAAGGTATAAGGATCTCAGTGTGTTTGAAAGGTCAAATACTCAGTAAGTTTTCCTTGGGATGGGAATAAGAGGCAGGTGCAGCCCTTCAGAATTGTTTGCAGGCTGAAAAGAGGTCAGGTTTAACAGAAGGCATCAGATCACTAACAATTCAAGAACTTTTCCGCTTACTGATGACAGCAGAATATCAGATACATCAATCTAGATAAAAAAGGGGACTTCAGGACTGTTTTAACATTCTCTTCAACATCTATGCTTTCCTAATAAAATCTTTATAAATCATGGTAAAATAGACAACAGTCTCTCTGTGGCAATGTCTTTCCTCCTTGATCTTGAAGGGGTACTAATTTGGAAGAATCCTATGCTTGGCTTTCATAGTTTATTTACTGACATTGCCTCTGATGCTTTTTTGAAAGACCATAACAATATAGTACTGTGAGTAATGGTTCGTTCAGGGAACTGATGATCTTCTGGCAGGTCATCTGATGGCTGAAGCCGTGTTGCAGCAAACAAGAGAAGCCTTTCAAATTATCAGGTACTTTTTCCCTTCAGAACTGCTGCATAGTTTCAAGATTGCCCCTTTGAATGGTTTATCATTCGTCTTTGTATCCTATGGAAGAACAGAGGCTGCTTTTTAAAGCCAGGCTTTATAGGACTACTCAGTGGTATTTCACTAGAAATAATGTACAGGGTGTCATTATAAAAAAGATGGGTTGCAGAAATACATACATATACTGGATGATAAATACAGGTGACAACAAAGAAACATTAAAAAGAACCTGATATAGGAAAGCTACTGAACCAACTAAGTCAGTTTTTTTTAGTAAAAATGAGTGTGGTCCATCAACTTTGGTTATTCCAGCAAAGCACAGAACTTATCTTTCAGTTTGATCTAAACTTACAGAAAGGTTTAGTGGAGACTTAAATTATACTTCAAAGCAAAAATGTGGGAAACTTCAAAACTTTAGTTTTTGTTTTGTTGTTTGGTTTGGTTCTTTTCCCCTATTCCCTGATTCCTGTCCAAATACATTTTTTGTGTCAGCTGAGGACATAGGCAGATGAATTAGTATCCCTGAGCTAATAATCATCCTAGTGAGACCCTAAATTGGGAGAAGGAGAAAGCAAGCCTGCTTTGTTACACTCTTGAAAGTAAAAGCTGTTTAAAATGGGAGCAGGGGAGTCTTTCTACTTGATGTTATTCAGCCAGAAGTTAATTCAGGTGGAGGCAAGAATGGTGTTTCCCCCAACTGCCAGTGTGGAGAGGCTGAGCCAGAGCTTTCTGTAAGCCAAAGTGGCTGCATGGTCAAGTGAGGCTGGACCTTAGCTTGTTAATCTCAACCAGTTTTGGAGGTAGGATAGGATCTGTAAGTGCTGAGCACTCTCAAAAACTCACTCAGCTAAATATACAGTGGTTACGTGTTTTACAAGTGGGTTTTACTGTGGGTTTATGAGCTGGAGAGCCTGAAGCAGCAGGTGGGAGCCATGTCTGCATGAGGCACCCATCTCATGGTGAGAGTTGTGCTGGCCGAGGAAGACCAGGTGTGGCGGTGGCAGGAGCAGCTTCAGCCATAAGGGGCAGGAGGGAGGAGCAGGGCTGCCCAGCCATGATGTGTGTTCCCCTCCAGCAGCAACCTGTGGTTCTTGGCAGCCATACGAAGGAAAGGGGTGATACCAGCCAGAGGAAGGATTTCTGCTTTCAGGGCATCGGCCAGCTTTTGGTGGTTGCTGCCAAGAATTCAGATCCTATTAACACTGCGAAAAGAAACTCTGTTCAGAGGTCTTGCTTTTCACTTCCAGATTAATTCAAGTCAATACTGCAAAGAATATTCTCCACTTACCCTAATGGCATTTAACATCTGTGGGTAGAGTTGCCCTCATGTGATGGAGGAGAAATGGGTTCTAGGTCTTTGGGGAATTTGGTTTATTATACCAGATTTGATGTGTAAGTGGGCAAATTATGGGAGTGTGGGAGAAAAGGGGGTAGTGAAAAGGAAGGCCTGGGATATGTGAACTAGTTTCAAAAAGAGCCAGTATGAAATTTCATCTCCTTCTCAAGAAGAAACCAGCCTTTTCAAATACTTTTCTTTTCATTTCAGCTCAAGTTGTGAGGAAGGAGAAGGGCAATTTAAGGTTTAGTGGAGAAAAATTTTACAAACTGCTTGGGGAAAAGCTGAATTTTAAATAGCAAGAAATGTAGAGAAGCAGAAGCCTGTGCGTTTCTCAAGCAACAAGTGGATGCTCATTGCTGCCCATAGTAGTACCCAAGGCATTGCCCTAGCAAGTCTGCAAAGGTGGGGATAGGAGACAGCATTTTTATTAAATACTCTAAGATCATACAGGGCTGGACTGTGTTGTTCTCCTCACTAGAACCATAATAAAACCTTTGCAAACGTGGATGATAGTTACTGCATGTTGGGTGGTGGCAGAAACCAGACTTCCACTTGATTGTTCAGCTCTCCTGCCCGGGGTAGCTTGAAACATCCTGGAAGAATCTTCTAATATCCCCAAAAGGCTGATGAAGCTGTGACAGAGGACTTGCCGGGATGAATTTCTGTTTAAAAGTTTCAGAGAAGAACCGATCTTGATGTTAACTTGGTTGGAATACATATTTTTAAGATCTAACTTACTCAGAGTGTGGTCTTGCTTGCTGTGGTATTGAATAACTCAATTATGTCAAAAAAAAAATTATGACTGCACAAATTAGAAAAAACTTGGATCCTGTGCCTGCCTTTCAAGAACTTGTGAATGAAGTTCAGAAATTGACAAATATTTGGTGTATAAATTAGAAACACACTGACAAATCTTTTTTATCTGTTATGACAATATTATAACTCCCTTTCTTTTAACTTTGAATAGTGGTCTAGATAATTAAATACTCTTGTCTAGAGGCGATATTAAAACCATGTTATTGCAGTCAGTCTTACATGAAAAGTAGAGGAAACTGAGCTTATGTGAAATGGTTTTTGTGTAAGGAAAATATCTAAGCAATTTTCTGGAAGCTTTGAAAAACTTCTGACTTCTGGTCTAATGCTACAGAAAATGGTGGAAAATTATAATTTTAAACTAAATATTTTGTTTAAAACAAGAATAATTAATCATCATGTTAAAGGGGAATTGCTGTAACAATGAAGTAATTTATCAAATGCAAATGCAGGGTTATGAATAGACTCCAAAAAGCTCTTAGCTTCTTGTCCAGAGAATGCAGAGGCAGAGCTACTTTCCCACCAAGTTAACATTATGTCACAAGCAGAGTTGCTGGGAAACTGGGATAGTTGCACGTAGAAAATTTGTTTGAAAAATGTTGCCATTTTTTTGATTAGTCAACGTGTAATTCTGGAAAACATTTTTCTTTTTCTCTCCCTACCCATTCCCTTATGTTTCCCCAAAATTTCAAATGGGAATGGTGCTGCCTCAAGTGAATAGCGGTACTTAGAAACATTTTAACTTCATAGAGTAACATTTAAATGCCAAATTGTTACTTTAAAAAAAAAATAAATAGTTGTTTAAAAATAGCACTGGTATGCTTTCACACAACAAGAAAATCCTTTCAGTTGCTACAGATAGTTGTTTGGAGAATAATCCCTGAAACACTTGGATATTGTGTTTGAGGGAAGGAGGAGGTAGATGAAGTATTTTTCTCAAGGAATTCATGTTGAGGAATTGTTAATTTACACTGGGGAGGGGGGGGAGAGGGGGGAACCCATAATATAATCAAGGGAAAGCCCAACCAAGTCACAGCAACTCTTTAGCTTCCAAAGCATAGAAATGTGGGTGGTTTTCACATTGTTATTGATCTTTAAAAGACCAAGGAATGTGACACAAAGGTGTTAGTTGACCTGTAGCTCCTGGGTCCTGGCAATCTGATGTAGCTGAACCAGGTCGGGTCAGGCTGCCTCTCCAAGTCTTTTTCATTGTTGGGCGAGGGAGTGTGAGCTGTTGCTGAAGTAGTTTCCATTTGATATCTCCTACAGTGCTGTTGTCAGTCAGCAGGTTGCTGTTGCTTGGTTAAGCATGTTTGCTTGGTTTGCCTGTTCAGCCCAAAGTTAAAAAAATAACCAACCAAACCCAGCAAGCATCTCAAGAGATAGCTTGACAGAGTTGATTTCAAGAGTGGATCAGCTGTGATAAACCTGGTCCTGAATGTGTTCTCCACACAACTTTCTGCACTGTTAAGCAGGATGTAAACGATATCTGCTGGCTCCTGCATGTACTTTACACAAACAGCCTCAGCTGATCAGTTGAACTGCAGCCTGCTGATTTTGTGAGCCAATGCTTTACATTTACACCGTTTCATATAATTTAAAACTGCTTACAGATGTTCAGAATCTTAAAATTTAAACACGGATTTTATATATCCCAAAATGAATAGGGCTGATAGGGAGAAAAGGAATGCATTAACTATCTTCATTTAATTCTTATGGGCTATGTTATTAGTCCTTAATTGATTAAGAGTTTTAACAGAGATTTA
The DNA here is from genome assembly GCA_039877255.1 of Loriculus beryllinus. NCBI lineage: Eukaryota > Metazoa > Chordata > Aves > Psittaciformes > Psittacidae > Loriculus > Loriculus beryllinus. The sequence goes on along the minus strand of JBCJKH010021412.1, from coordinate 14,322 downwards.
ATAATTGTATGAATTAATAGTCCTAAGGTACAGATATTGTGTCCTGACTTCCCATGGGGAATGTATCAAATTGTATGAATTATCTCCTTGCATTAGGATCTGGTTTCACAATTCTGAGACCTGTTCCCATCAGGTCCAACACAGATCTTTTCTTGTCAGAAAACACTGCAATTTTATCAATACCACAGCAGTTTGTGGATGCATAACATGGAGGGCTTTATGTCTTAGCTGTCTGGGGTGACGAAGAATCACTGGCCTCCTGTGAGTAGATAGGGATTGCACTGTGAAAATTGAGCTTGAAAAGTAAAAGGAAGAAATAATTTTTGAATTTTTGTATTTGAGTGTTAATAAGCTTTCTTACTACAGGAAAAAATTGTAATATAAATAAGGATAAAATTGTACATATGTTTTTAAGTGGTTTTGAAAAAACAAGTTGATTGAGGAAAAAGGGAATGTCCCTTAATTGCTCTATAATAGCTGACATGGACCACAGTGTATAATAGGAAAAAATATTTAACTCTTTAGGGTGGCTTAACTGTACTGTGCATATGCCCGAAATGTACAATTGAGTAGCTGAAGTAGGAGTGTTCAAGGTCTTTCTGAATAGCTTGTTTCAGTTGTCTGAAAGGTCTGTTTTGTTTCTGTTTATGGTAGCAACTCTTCTATTATTTTACCTTTGGGCCTTTATCTGTAAATGGCTTGTGGTGGTGAAAAGATAACTGAAATACCAGGGAGCTGCAGCAGTGTCTTCCAGGACACGATATTCTCACAGAAGATACTGGGTTTGAGAGCACCAAACACATATAGCACTTTGTTTCATAATTTTTCCCAGATTAACCAACACCTAAATTTTTTGTTAGCTCTTTATCCTATGAGAACAAACTTACTGCACCTAAAGGGATTCACTATGATCTCTATAGATCTGAGACCCTGAGTGTACTATGCAGGATGATTAAATAAGTGCTTGTCAAAAATGCCGTTTATATATTTCTCACTTGCCCTCTAGATTTGCCTCTGCTGTGGCAACTAGGAGATAGACACCGAATGTGCACATCTCTGTTCCTGGAATCCTTGACTTTTGTATTTTGCTGCTTTGTATTTAAATAAGCTCTAGATACTTCCCAGTTGTAGTCAACATACTTGTTTATCCAGAGCAGGTGATCTATCAGTGGCAGCTATCAGTCATAAATCATTTTAAGTGAATTGTTTAATTTGCAGCATGTATTTTGTGACACCTGCTTGGTCTGTGGAAACTCCTGGATAACTCTTGTTTCTTTAGCCTCTTAGTGGAAAAGTGCAGCGTGTTTCTGAGTCAGCAAAGGAGCAAAGGGAACCCAGCACCTTTCCAAACAGCCAGAGGAGCAGGCTTGGAGAAAAGACAGGCAAACCACTGATGGGCTAATAATAGTAAACAGAAAAGAGGAAGATCAAAGCGGAGCTTGAAGCAAAGGGCCAGGTGGACACCAGAAAGAAATGCTGAGCACTCAGTTGCTTTGGTGATGGGGGAAACTTCAGAGCAAACACATGGGTACAAGGAATGTATCAGATAGTAAGATTGTGATTAATTTTCTTTTCAGAAAGTAGCCAAATTGTATTGCACAAACTTTTAATTCCTGGTATACTAAAAGTTACAGCAGAATTGCTTGTCCCAGTCTTGTCTCGGGCACTCCATGCTCTTCTGAAGCTTAATGCTGTCTAATGGGCTGGAGGGCATAAAGAAACTATTTCCTTCTTCCTAACCTCTCTTCACATGTCTGAAAACTGGTCCTTGGAACAAGCAGTCCTAATCCTTCAGCCTTTTCTAATAAGCTGCTTTCCCCAGATCCCTCATCATCCTTGTTGCTATTTTCCAGGGTTTTTCTGTTGTGTCCACATCCTTCTGGGATGATGCTGCCAACAGCTGAACTGCCTGCTTCCCACAGCTGAGCCAAATGCAGGCATTACACCATGTGTTTTACAGATGATACTTATGTTTATTTTTCCCAGAAAGGCTTTACATCTTTTCCCAGCAGCATGATATTCTTGACTCATATCTATGATTTAATATATTATAGCTCAGTAGTGAAATGGTTGAGGGTTTGGGGTTGGTTTGTTAGATTTGGTTGGGGTTTTGGTGGTGGTTTGGTTTTTTGTTTGTTTGTTTTGCTTAAGAAAAATAAGAAGAAAAGTGTTATAGGATCACTGACAGATTTAATTTACTTAATTTATCAGTATTTTTGTTGCTAAGGTTGAAAAGCCATATTCACAAAAGTATCTGCCAGTGTCACAAATGTGACAAAGATTCTAGTGGGTTATCAGAAGACTTGTACAGTTCCTTCTTTTATTGGTATCAGTCAAGAGGTTTGCGCTTGACTTCAGCTTTGTCTGTCTTCATGAAATAATTTAAGTTGCAATTTCTTTTTATTGGGCCTGAAGTCAAACTTTTATAAATCTACTTACTTTGCTTTGTTTCAGGGAAACAAAAATATTTCAGGCCCCTTACTGTATGTGTGGCAGCAGTCTGAACTTCTTTTCAGACAAAATGTTATCTGTTGTGTCAAACTTTTTTCCTCCTGTCAACAAATCCATGTTGATTGAAGGCTCAGTTTTATTATATGTGCTTAAAACTGTGTTTTACCTTGCTGGTCTGCACTGAAGCCATCGTGTAATGAGAAATACCAGAGGGGTAAGAAGTTATGCAAAGCTGTAATTCGTATGCAGGCTGACATGCTTCAAAAGCATGGACAGGAATAAAAGGTGGGGTTTTTTTTAACGTAATTTGGAAACAGGTGAGTACTCAACCTCTTGAGACCAAACATATATTAGTATGAAGGAGCAAACGTTGCCCATTGCATGACTACAAGCTAAAATGCTATGACATCACTAGTCAAAGTTTGATCAAGCAAATTAATGTCATAGAAGCCCCCAAGACGCTTGCCATGATGGCTGCCTTTCAAGTACATCCCACTGAATATGGCAATGCTCTTCAGTCAGACATTAGAGACCATTTCATGAATGCATATAACAACCCGGCAAAGTTCCCTGCCACTGTATATGCACTGGCTGTGTAAATCCCAGGGTATTTGTTCCTGTCTCTGTAATTTTCTTTTTAGGAAAGCATTAGTACACCGACTGTATCTTCTGTGCACATTGCACACATTTGAGCAATAAAAGAAAAAAAAAAAATCTTCCAGTAGTTCATTTTCAGCTCTTGTTTTGTGTTTCAGATAAGTCTGTGGATGTTGCAACAGCTGTAGACACTGTAAAACAGAAGTGTCTCTTGATTTAGTCTGTGACATGATTTTGCTCATTCTTTCACTGCTTCCTGAGCTCAGCATGTCCCAGGGTTGTTTGAGAGAGATACCGAGTCAGCTGGCTGCTTTTCCAGTCAGGATTACTAGCACTGTGCCTTTCCCTTCAGACAGCAACTTCTGTGTGATAAGGATAAGTTTTCGGCTCTGAACATTCATCAAAAAGCACCGTTCCTCTAGTAAGTATGTTAAACTAAGATCTCTGATGCATGTCCAATTTTTCTCCTGCACAACATTCTTCTCAGTTTGCTGCTTTAATGCAGAAAGATTGGAAATAATCAGACTTTCAAACAGTACCATGTGGCTGAGCACACAGCATAGAAACCAGAATGTTTGGAAATCACGTCATTATCTGTATCATACATACATAGCAGCCCACAAGAGAGAGCTTTGTATCACAAATGTAGCAGTGGAAATCAAGAGTCAATCCTCTTGCTCCTCATCCTCCATTCTGGGCACTAGGTCAGACAACATTATGAGTGTGTCAAGGCTTCTTTGTTTAGCTTTTGGGATTTTTGTTTGGGTTTTTTTTTCTTTCATTCTTTTTTGCTGTTTTTGTATCTTATCCCTCCCTCTCCTCAACATCCTGCTGGAACCACTCAAATTAATTTCAAATCTCTTTGGGTTTTTTGCCTAATCTACTTCCCACTTCAAACTGCGTGGGGGAGCAGTGGTTATAGCTAGGCTGATGTGGATGTTTGAAACTCTGATCTCTTACCAGCAGCAAGAAAAGTCTGTAGATAATCAGATAGCAGATAGCAGACATCAGATCTGGAGATCAGATGGGGACCCAATACTTTGAGCGTTGCCTTCTAACTAAGGGGAAATAAACCTTCCCTGTAAAGAATACGGTTGTTTTAGTTCTTAGGACATTTAATGATGTACTGGCACGTAGTAACTGCACTATAAATATAGTCTGAAAAAATATGAGCTTAGTTTGGAAGCTGCTCTCAGTTAAATTATGGGGTTTTGATCCTGACCTAAACTGGTCCCACATGTTCCTGGATTCTGCTAATGTTTGAGTGCACAGTATATCAACCATAATTTTTGCTTTTTATTGCAAAGAATGAACAGAAGAGATTGGGAATTATAGGACTTAGGCATCTGTTTATCACATGGTTTAGGATTGTTTGATATCTTTTTAGCTTTAAGATTTCAGTAAAGTTTAAAACAGGTATACAGTATCAAAACTAGTTAACTGGCATCAGTTTACAGAAAGCCAGTGTGAGGTTCACCAAAGCCTTAGTTTCAGAAATACTCAGTGCCTCTACAGAGAATGCTAGTATTGACCTTGTAAGTACATATTTCACATTATTGACTACAGGAAAAAATAGTACCATAGTAGAAAAAAGGAAAGAAGAAAAAAATGCCAAGCAGCTTCCTTGGTAGTAACACCCAATACTTTAAAGCAACAACTACTGTACTCCTGGATTATGCTGCTTCTGCTTTGAGAAATGTGTATGTTCAGTACTTCTTTTTCCCTCTTCTAAGGCCATTTCTTCTTCTTTGCTCCTCCTTGTTATACCAACTTCAGTGGTGGTGTTATAAGCAAACATCTGTTCTGCAGCATGGATCTGAGCCTTCAATCTCAACTGCAAGGCTCTTTGTATTTCTGTTCATAGACACATTTTTGTCATCTGATCCATGCTAACCTGCCCTCCAGCCTTTTTTATTCTTAAGATATTTTGTACTTTTTGTCATTGCAGCCTGTACCTGGTAACTTGTTTTTGTTCTCTGGCTTCTTTTATGCAAGTTTGGAATTGGTTTGGGTTTGTATGTATATATGTATATATATATATATATATATACACACTTTAGATTTGGTATTTATATTCTTTAGTGGTAATATTAAAGCATGGCTAAACTATATTCTTGAACTTGGCTTTCGTATGTTTTCCAATCTGAAACATCAGTCTTGCAGGCATGATTTTTGTGAGCTGACTGCCCGCACAAGTCTGCTGCCATGTGGGCTGTAGAGTCAGCTTGTCTGAAGTCTCATGCAATAATTACCAGGTAGTAAAAGTTAACTGCCCCATAAAACCACATGGAAGAACCATGCTATTACTGGCTTGTCCTACTCAGCATTCTCCTCCTCTGTGCTAGATCTTCTGGGCAGGCAAAAGGACTAACCAAGGTCCCTTTTGGCTCTCTTCTCTGTGTTTCTATGATAAAACATCATAGAAACATGGGTTTTCTGGGTTACGGGCTGCCAAGTCGAGGCACAGAGGACTTCTGTAACAAATTGAGAGCCTTAATCTTAGAATCTGAATTAAACAGTTACTATTTCATTGGGAGGTAAAAACAAAAAGATAAATAAGTCACTCCAAAGTTATCTCCTAACATTTAACTGTTTTCAAGGTGCCTTGAAAAATGTTTCACCTAGTGATGCTTCACAGCTAATCTACTGCAGCACTAGATTAGCTGATGTTGGGTGAAGGTGTCTAAAATGGACCCAGACAGAGGGCAACTTTGCAACTCACCTGAATTGACTATAGCTCTAACTGGCAGAACTAGTCTTAATTTTGTAGTAGGCATGTGTAATAGCTTTATGGAGAAATGAAAAATGTCAGGTTTCTACCAGCCTTCTAAAAGGATTTATATCACTGTTGTAATTTGTAATTTATACTACTGTGGTTCTTGTATCTTCTTTTAACATGTGTGTCTTGTGCTTCATTTTTTACTTCTCAATGAGATAGATAACAACCCCATTTTTTTTTATTATTTTTTATTTTTCCTTTTTTATTACTTAGTAACTGAGATTTCAGTCTTCCTTAGGGGTTGCAAGTATACCTGCACAGAGTTCCTGGGAGAATTGTAAAGGAATTTAAAAATTGTACAGAAGGCTATTAAAATGGAGGGTAGGTAACTTGGGAGGGGAGGCTGCTGAATTGCAGTGTAAAACAACCAGAAAAGATAATAAAATGTCATTTCATCCATGCTCCTACCCCAAAGCAGAACATTTACAGTAACATTCCTGATAGGTGCTTGTCTAAACTGTCCTTAAATATCTCCAATAATGACAGTCTTTCAGCTTCATTAGGCAACTGCTTACCCTTAATGTTAGAAAGTTTTTTGTAATCTTGAGTCTGAGCATTCCACGTTGTCTTTTATGTCACATCTGGATCCCAGATATAACCTGTTTGGGATAGTGCAAAAAGAATTCAATTCCTTTCCTGCTTGTTGAACCGATTTTCCAGAAGTGAAGGAGAAAAGGAACAATGTGAAAGCTACTTTCAGAATGAATAGCTATTTTCAATCTTTTTTTGGTCAGATTGATCATTACAGTGGTGGTAATGCTGGCAGACACATCAGGGTATGCCCTTTGTAAGAGGTGTCACAGCTAATTGCTCATGCAGTGAAACGAAAGTTCTGAGACTGCTGCAATGGCTGCACATGGTCATACTGGTTTTAGTTAACATGAGCTGTTTAGTTAATGATGAGCTATTGCACTGAAATCTAGGCAAGAGAGCTGTGAAGGGAAAACACAGAATGTCTTGATTAATAGCATCCCTAAATGACAATGGCTATTTTATAGTTTTTATAAGGATTGTAGTGTTCCTCATATATAACAAAGGACAAGATGTAGAGGCTCTTTGTTAAAGCTGTTGACTATATTAAAGAACCCAAGGGTTCCTCAGGTTCCTTGGTTATAAAACTAACTAAATACATCTAGGGCTGCCTTGTGTCACTCCATAGCATCTTTCAAAACTGTAATTAGCAGACACGTAACGAGTTGTGGCTGCAGCGTGTGGATCACATGATTCAAATAGAATCATAGAATCATAGAATTGTTAGGGTTGGAAAGGACCTTAAGATCATCCAGTTCCAACCCCCCCCCGCCATAAGCAGGGACACCTCACACTAAACCATGCCACGCAAGGCTTCAACCAACCTGGCCTTAAACACTGCCAGAGATGGAGCATTCACAACTTCCTTGGGCAACACATTCCAGTGCCTCACCACC
>JBCJKH010021411.1:642-17282 GCA_039877255.1 Loriculus beryllinus | reverse complement strand
TGCCCCATCCCTGGCAGTGTTCAAGGCCAGGTTGGACGTGGCTTGGAGCAACCTGGTCTAGTGGAAGGTGTCCCTGCTGTGGTAGGAGGTTGAAACTGGATGAGCTTTAAGGTCCCTTCAAACCCAAACAGTTCTATGGTTCTATGATTCCAGGAAATCCAGATACAGAAGCATTAAGCAAATAGGAAGGAGCAGAGACTGATCTTTCCTCACTTCTTAAAAATTGGTGTTAGCTGGGTTTGAACGGTATGAACCACCATTTCCTTTCTTTTCTGCTTTGGAGCACACCCAAAGAAAATCAGATGTAGTTTTAAAAATACATCATATTGTCCATTATAAAGCAAATCTGAGTATTATGAATTCTGGGGTTTTTTTTTATACAGTGAGTCTTTGGTGTCCATCTGCTAGCAGAATTGAATTTCAGGTTTGTATTTTTCTAAGACAGGAAAAAAGTCACTCCACAACTCCAAGTTGGAATGGTGTTGTCAGTGTATCCCTAAACACAGCTTCATTACCCTATTTATGGTAATTCATTAAAAAAGAAAGTCCACTTGCCATCTGTGAGCGCTTTCTTTACAGCCTCATTAGGGAAGCAGCTACTTCGTTTGCTTTGGTTTTGTCGGGTCATGTGTTTTTAGCGCTAATTACAGCCTACCATACAGCCTGTTTGTGTCCTTGTGGTTATATATTACTGTATGGCAGAATTTATTGTTAACAAATGCCCTGTGAAGGCAGAACTGAGAATGTTAGCTCTTTACCCCAATTTCTGCATATCATGTAAGTTTTTCTGAGCATTACCTGTCAGGCTGTTTTCCAAAGAGCCACAAGCAATTGCACATTATTTGTTTGCATGAGTGTCCTGCTCCTTTTACTCCCACAGCACAAGGGAACAAGGCAAGCAAGCAAAGGCCTGTTCTGACACAGCTGCATTGTATTTCTAAGACAAGCAAGTATGAGTCAAATTCAGCAGTTTCATTAGCAGCCAGGCTCCAACTTGCCCAGTGGCTCACACTGTGCTAGCTGGCAGTCAGAAAGGAGCAGAGTCAAAACCAATTCTTCAAACCCATCTTCTGGCCTTACCTGGCCAATCACATTCAGATCCCATCTAAAGAAAACAAAGCTCCTGAAACTCACGGTGGATTGAAAGAAGATGTGATTTTTTTTGAGGATGACAATTCCTTTGCAACTCTGAGGCTTGTTTGCACCAGGAATCTAAGGTAGCACAGGCAAAGGTACTACGTTGGCTATCCTACACCTTCAAGGTGCAGTCAGCTACTTCACTTTTGCTTTGGCTAAGTGCATGAGGAATTAATGCAGAGTAGCTGCACCGCTACGAAAAACTAAGCAAAGAGCTTGCTTCCCAGTAGGCAACTCCATGCATTTCCACAGGAAGCACTAGCATGTCTGTGAGTAGCTGTGGAGGACTTCTGAAGAAAGACTTTCAGATTAGCAGGTAACTCAGCACAGCATCGGAATTTACACGACATGCATTGTGTATTCTATCACAGTCTGGCCTTCAGCAGAAAGTCCAGCATATTCCACTGACACTGATTTCTTCTTGCCAGCCACACGGGCAATAGCCTCACTGAAGGAAGAGTGAACCCAGAATGAAATTTTCCTCTAACTGATGAGAAGTTAACACAGCAGGCTGTACTGGCAAACCCAAATAAACTATGCACAGTTGGCCAGTAGGGCAGAAATTAAATGTGTAACAACTTCCTCACATTCCTTTGTGATTAATTTTTATTCATTCTTGGAATGAGTAAAGATTTTAAAAATAACAAATAGGCAGAATACCTACTTTTCACTTATTAAAAGTAGTATTTGGTTAGCACTGCAAAAATCCCACAGTGCTCTTTTTTCCTCACTTCCTTTTCAATAAAACCCTGACATCTGCATCACGAATTAGTTCTAGCAATTATCAAGCCTGATTCTAGTTCAGGTGGCAAACAATTGCCAATAGTCTGAGGAAAAAATATGATACAGAGGCTTTTACTGTAAACAGAGCAGAGCAGGTAGCCAGAACTGTTACATCCTATTTCAGGTTCTGGCAGGGGGCCACTATTTGATCTGTTCAGAAAACTGAGAGTATAAAATTTTCAAATCTAAGGCATACTAGAATGTATTGGCAAACTTGTGGGACACTGCATGTGAATACTGGAGTCAACATGAAAGTGTTTGTACTCATGGTCACCATGAATACACACTCGCACAAGACAGCACTTGCAGGGACCATCAAGGAGTGCAGAGCGCACATGGTTTTCAGTACAAGCTCTGTCCATATAGGCATGAAACAAGTGTAGGAAATTCCAACTATGTATGTGGATGAATGAACAGGGGAAAAAAACCCCAAACATGTCTAAGTTATGGCTGAGAGAGCTGGGCTGGTTCAGCCTGGAGAAGGCTTCAGGAAGACCTTAGAGCAGCTCCTGGTGCTTAAAAGGGGCCAAAAAAAAATTTGTGGAGGGGCTTTTGACAAGGGTCTGTAGTGCCAGGACAAGGGGGAATGGCTTTAACCTGACAGAGGGGAGACTGAGGTGAGATCTCAGGCATAAGTTCTTTCTCTGGGCACAGGTTGCCCAGAGAAGCTGTGGCTGCCCCATCCCTGGCAGTGTCCAAGGCCAGGCTGGACAGGACTTGGAGCAACCTGGTCTAATGGAAGGTGTCCCTGCCCATGGCAGGGGAGTTGGAAGTGGATGAGTATTAAAGTCTCTTCCAACCCAAACCAGTCTGTGATTCTATGATTCTATGATGCATGGTCACCTTATAATCCAGTGTAATAAGATGCATTAACACACGGGTACAAGACAGTAACTAGTTTGTCCCCCATTTTCAGTCCTCAGTCTTTAGGCCAAGTCTGACCTCTAGGCACCAACCACTGTTTCTTCAGCTCCCATTCAGTGTGTATCTCCAACTCATACCCCATTCTGGCAGGTTTCTCTCATCAGCTCTGACCATCTGAAAGTGATGACTTTCAGTGCTTCTGCATATGTAGAGCCAGCAGTTTTAAGGTGAAAGCTCTAGCCCTTTCTTACCACCACCACCTCAGTGGCTGTCAGGAGCAGCCTAGTGATCTCAGACATGTGCTGACTCCTGAGATCCTCTTGTATTTGTACAAAGAGAAGGGATACGATGGCTGCTATGCTCATTATCACAATAACGTAATATCTTCAATGGAGAGCCTGAAAAGAAAATATTATGAAATGTAACCACCCAGTAGAATTAAACTGTCACTTAACACTTTTTCAAGTCAATTATATCAATCCCACACTGTCTTACATGGATTTGTTAGAGTCTAAGCAACGAAACGGTTTCATGTGCAGGTTGAATAGCACGACACACAGCGGAAAATTACTTGTACTTATCAAAGCAAATGGCAAATCTACATCGAGTGATTTCAACTTCACTGGTGAAATATTATTATTTTTCATTATTTTATTGTTAAGGGCTACATATGTGGGCTCCACAGGATATTTTGGAGGCAGCCCAGTGTTCAAAATAAACAGGCATAAAGATACCAATATTTGAGCCATTCTATAACTACATCATTACTATTCCCTCAAGACAGGAAAATGCATTCTATTCTCCTGATTTGGACAATACACCCAGAACAACTAACGCCATTGCTACGTTGAATTAGAAGTGTTTCTCTGTAGGTTAGTGAATAAATAAAACCTACAAATCGAGTTGGTTTTGGACTCCACCTTACTCCTGCTCTCACATGGATGCCATAACAACTGATGGTGTCTTTTTTGTTAGCTAGAGAAACGCAGAAGTTGTGGCAGTAAGACCAAAGCAGACAACTGTCTGTCTGTCCACTCTGAATGTATGTAACAGCTAATGTACAGCTGGGCTCTGATCCCCAGCCCAGGCTTTTGGACACTGCCAGCACAATGATGAATAGCAAGATCTCAAGCAGATTGATCTCTGGAGCTGCAGAGGCTTCCAAAGCACGCACAAATGCAAAACTGAGGCACCTACACCCAACAGCCTATCTCGTTGTGGGAAGGCAAAACAGCAGAACTATTTAAGAGCCCTGGGTAACACAATACCCCTGTCTAAGTCAGGAACCTGGCGAGAATCCAAGTGGCCAGAACAGGATTCCTTCAGTCTGAATTTAGCCGCATATATTCTTGCTCTGTGTTTTGCAACTGTTACTGATAGTAACGTCCCATTGCTAAATATTACCAAGGGGAAAAAAGTGTCTTTAATGGCAAAAATAGCCAGCTGTGATAAATACCAACCAACATAATGGGATTTTACTCTGCACTGTGATTTTGCCAGGTTACCTGAAAAACACGGGGCTTACACAACCACAACACCCTTTTGGATTATATGTTTCCCACTGCCTCGTAAGTCTTTCCACCTAGTCACTTACTTCAAGCCAGACAGAACCAGGGGAACAGCACCTGAAAGACATTCAGGTTACTGGGTGAGGGTGAAGACCTCCCTGAGAAAGCTGCAGCTGGAGTTTGGGCTTTATTCAGTTTGCAAGGGTGCCACCATGTGACACAAAAACCCATTCCCAGGAAAGCGACACAGGAATGTCCTCCTGAAAGCACTCAAGCAATTTGCTTGAGGAGACGGTGACTGCTATGGGGCCATTCTGCCCTGAACTTCGAGCTCAGTGCCATGCCTTTCGGGGGGTCCTCCAGGTTCCCCACAGAAACGGCTGTTGAGAACCCACTTCAACACACCACCAGGGAACATATGCTTGCAAATGGGAAAGATGTATGTCTAAGGAAAGAAAGCAAGAAGGAAGGCAACAGGTAATCCTGGAAGCAGCAGGAGGCTTCCTACTGCGGTGCTTTGGTATTACAGTGAGACAGGTTTTGTAATGCTCTTGGCCTACATAACTGTGAAGCTTCCTATGGCACTTTTTGTATCAATAGGGATAGTATTTCCTAGCAGTTTCCAGACTGGGACGTTGCCATACGCATAGTCCCTCTAAACTGTCCAATGAGGGATTCTGATCTGTTTTTCACTTCGTGCCCTAGATTGCTGTGATATAAATAGCAACCAGGTGTTAATTAATTCCCATATGCGTGCATGTGCGGGGATGACATGTGTTTAGATACGTGTGCGCTTTTAAGGGCAATCTTTTACCAATTACTATAGCAAGAGTACTTCTTACACAAATAAGAACCAGATGCTCAATTAATGAGACAGCTTTCTGGCTCAGAGGAAGTGTCCTACAAATGTACAGAGATTTACAGAATCACAGCCTAGTTTGAGTTTGGGTTGGAAAGGACCTTAAAGCTCATTCATTTCTAACCCCCTGACACGGGCAGGGACACCTTCCACCAGACCAGGTTCCTCCAAGCCACGTCCAACCTGGCCTTGAACACTGCCAGGGCAGCCACAGCTTCTCTGGGCAACCTGTGCCAGCGCCTCAGCACCCTCACAGGGAAGAACTTCTGCCCGATATCTCATATAAATCTCCCCTCTGTCAGTTCAAAGCCATTCCCCCTTGTCCTGTCACTACAGGCCCTTGTCAAAAGCCCCTCTCCACATTTCTTGTTGTCCCCTTTAGGCACTGGAAGCTGCTCTAGGGTCTCCCCGGAGCCTTCTCTTCTCCAGGCTGAACAAGCCCAGCTCTTTCAGCCTGTCTCCAGAGCAGAGCTGCTCTGGCCTGCAGAGCACCTTCATGGCCTCCTCTGGACTTACATTCCTCCTGTGTTGTTGTCCCCAGAGCTGAACAGCTCCCATGGGTGAGCCAGAGCTGGAATTCAGGAACTTACCTTTTTTCCCTTTTAACTGGTAGGCTCGAGTTACCCTGGGAAACACGCTGAGGAAACAGGATGATATCTATTCATCCAAATTCAGTCTGTCTGCCTGATGCTAAATAAACAAGGGGACACATAAAGGGAACTAACGACTCTTCTAGCCCTACCCCTGAAGGGCACCAATGGCTGAGGAGATCCAGTAAGTCCTGAGGGGCAAAGGTTTAGAATCCCTTCTCATACCTGCAGGAGGTACATCCTATACTACTCCTGCTCTTCAGATTACGGTAGTGATTCAGCCTCAGGGGTGGTTACTCCTGCATTTTCAGCTGGCACTGGATTAGCTGTAAGAACTAACAGGACCTTCATATAAATCATATCCAAAGTATCCTTCTGGGGGTAGAGGTCCCAGAAAACTACTTTTCGTGGTGCCTTTAGTACAACTGCATATGATGTAGGTTAAAAGTTTTTGACCCTGTCAGATGCTGGCTATGTGCAGCTGGGCTTGTGTTTCTCTCTTCTTATTAAAAAGGTTAAAGGGGAATGAGAGGTATAGTGGTATACATTATTTATCTTGTAAGGAAGAAAGCCAGTGTGGTCTCCAGGGTCTTCCCTGCGCTTTCTGCTTTATCTCTGTTTGCTGAAGTCATTGTCGGTCCTGGTATTTTTCCTAGTGAAATTGAAAGCACACAAGTAAGAGAGAAACTAGTCATAAAAAAGCATGACTTGTTCTATAAGGTGGAGTTGAATTAAAAAAGATGATGGCTCAATACATTGCTGCTCCCTGAGGAAGAAAGCCCATTACTGCGTTTGACTTCAGGATACTGGGAGCAATTTACTGTCTCCTCACATGTGCTCCAGCTTTAATGCTGGGGATAATTATTCTTGATCATCAGCAGACAGGTATTACATTACAGAGCCTCAAGCCAGTTTTCCCAAAATGGGTGGGAATAACAAACCCATGAGGTGCTACAGCTGGTATACCTACACAAGGCAGAGGAGTGACTTTGACACAGGCAGCTGACCTGGGTAGCCAAAATGGAAATGTAACACAAGAGGTGTGAACATGGGCTAATGACCAAGGTAAGGATACTGGTTTCCACACACCAGTGTTTTACTGGCCCTTCCATCAGTGTGTGCTGTCTGTTTAAATGGTCTCTGCTTGTTAGAGAAAAGCTAATGCAGCTGGCAATCCCTGGTCACAACCAATACTTCACTTTCTTAAGGAGACCATTCTCATGTCTGTGACCAGTTGGCACGTCAGTGGGGTGCTTAGAAATGAGTTGGGTCACTCTTCTGTTATTCCTGAGCTAGTTATCCTTCCTGCAGACTGTGCAGAGAAGTTTGTATGGGGGGGTCATCATGAGCTTAGACCACCAACAGACCTTGGGGTTGAGATTTTCATGACAAAGCACCTGCTCTTTGAATCAGAAAAGGCAATGAACTGCAGTAGTTCCTTGTTAGGAGCCATTGACCAGAAGAGGTTTACTTTGGGCTGGGATTGTTGTTTGGGTATCTTCTGTGGATTTGATTAGAAGTGACCTTGATCTCTTCATTTAGGAATTTTAGCTGGGGAGCCTTTGTTGTCTTCAATGTCCACAAACTCTACCCTTTCTTACAAAAGATGTCTTTTCACAGAAAAAATGTCTACTCAGTCTCCTTCTGGTAATGAACATCAGAACAGTGTCTGAGCCATGCACACCTGCAGCAGGAGAAGCAGCTGATGTTTCCTCCTGTTACTTCACTTTGACATGCCTTCAGTTTGCCTTGATAATGTGATTTTTATTTACACACACATACACACACACACACACATACTTTTCCTGCAAGAATTCCCTGCTTATCACACCTGATGATTTATTCACTCATCAACTTTTTTTTTTTAAGTTGACAAATATCCTTTAAAGTTAAGGCCTTTGAAAATATGATGCCAGTAATTAAAATGAAGAAAGTATTACAGTAAAAAGTAGAAATATGGGTCTAAAAGCTACACTGGTATTTGTAGTGATTTGAGTAATTGAGGATTTCAGTTTAATAATTCAGTGCAGCTGGGATTAATAAATGGTATGAGGTAAAAGTGGTCTTGCAAGAAGAAGGATTTTAAGGGTATAGTTAACAATTTAATTTAGTCTATCCTTAGAGATGCTGCTGGAATTACCATATAGTAACTCATCAGAGTCCTACAGTTTCTAAGCCTGTTTTGTAAAAGGAGGAGCATGCATCCTGAGCAAGGATTATGCAAAGTGAGGGGCCTCATTTGAGAAGAAGTCTGGAAATGGCAGCCCCAGCACTTGTTCCTGCCATAGCCTGCTGTAAGTCGCTTTGCACTGCTGTTGGTTTCTGCATGGGTGGCAGAGGCAGTAGGGAGGGCCAAAGACCTGCCCAACCGCAAGCTCCCACCATGAAGTGCTTGCTCATCACACAAGCCCTCCAGGCTGGGCAAGAATGAAATCCTGCCCTTGTTTCTCATGGGTGAGTTGTTACAAAGGGTGGGGAAGGAAGTCATCAATGTTTGGGTGAAATATGGTAGGGAGTAGTCCCACCTACTGTGCCCTACAGCAGAGGGCTGATAGAGAGACCTCTCCCCAGATGCAGAGCTCTGCGTAGGTGCTGTGGTCATGATCACTTTTATCTTCCTTTCTCCATCTCCCAAAAGCCTCCAGAAGAATCAGGCCAGCTTCCTTCCTTATAGAACAGATTTTAGCGCATCAGAACAGCCTCAAAAATAAAGGGCCATGGATACCCTTACAGTCTAATCCTGCAAGTCTTACTCGCAAACACTGTCAACAGGCAACTTCCTAGATGTAGTCCCATGGGGTTCATGACCTTTCTGTCATTGCAAGTGCTGTGCCAGAGAGCATTTTCAGCTCACACCCCATCGTTCTCATCATGTCTTGCTCGTACAGAGCTCTCCTAGTGTAGAAACTATGAGCTTCATCTGCCTATGTTCCTTGGCTCAGTAAAAGTATTTGAAAGGGGGTAGCTCTGTGTAGCCATCAGGACAGTTTGTTGGGTGCCACTTTCAGCATCACAGACGCATTAGATGAAAATTCTTCTTTTTATTGTGAAAAGACTCTCCATTCAAGGTGTGTGGCCTAGCAACATTAAGCTGTGGCTTGGAAGCAGGCTTATAATCATAGAATCATAGAATGCTTGCAGCCAGAAGGGACCTTAAAGCTTGTCCAGTTCCAACCCTCTGTCACAGGCAGGGACACCTTCCACTAGACCAGGTTGCTCCAAGCCCCATCCATCCTGGTCTTGAACACTGCCAGGGATGGGGCAGCCACAGCTTCTCTGGGCAACCTGTGCCAGTGCCTCAGCACTCTCACAGGGAAGAGCTTCCTAGTATCTAAATCTCTCCTCTGTCAGTTTAAAGCCATTCCCCCTTGTCCTTCTAAAAAGTCCCTCTGCATCTTTCTTGTAGGCCACTTTAGGTACTGCCTGCCTCTGCCAGAGGTGCCTTGTACGACCTCTGACAGGATACTCAAAGACTTCATCCCTGCTTCTTGCAGTTTGTCACTTGCAACAACTCTAGCAGGTGTCAGTCTCTATTTTCATGTCCTCCTGCTTCCTGATCTGTGACAGGTATCCCTCTCCCCTCAGTGTATCTGTGGTATTTCATTCATATCTTGCCCTCAGCAACTGGGACAGTCCAGGGAAGCACTGGTATTTTCAAGGACACTGTACATTTCCTTTGCCAGTGCTGCTCCTGAAGTGCCACTCTTCTGCACAAGGGTCAAGGGAGGGGGGAAGCACCTACACAGTTTAGGGAAAAATCATGGGATACCCCCAGAGGGCACTGCTAGGGCAGTGTTCAGGTCAAATGAACAGGGAATGAGGTTAAGGATATTCTACTCATCTGGGCACAATGGGGCATCAGGAGATGTGGGGTCTTCTTAGCCGCCTTGAGCAAGAAGCTCTCATGCTTCCAAAACCCTTCCCTACTTTCATTTACACTGTATAGGCTTTGCCTTTGGGGCAGATTTTCTCTTTCTACATGGTCTCCACAAACAATTCCAGCCGGGTTCTTATTTCAGACCATCACAAATGGTTGGGTGTTGATGAGTAGAGAAACGAGGGACCCAGGGAGAGTTCAGCCATGCTCCCAGTCCCTCCAAAGTTCACATTTCTTCCAGAAGTGGAAGATCAGACTTTCCTTCTCTATGATAAATGCTAGAAAGCCACAATTCCAGGTGCTCTTCTGTTAACCATAAAATTCTACGTGTGACCAAGAGCTACAACACATTTCTCATTCAGTAGAAGTAGCTCAAGAGAGCATTACTGTTCCTGGGGCTAGGATCAGTACGCTGCTAAACCACTTAGTGAAATAAATAAATGACTCACCTCTATCAGATTCTAAAGGTCTTTTTACATTCTGAGGCCTAAAAGGAAAAACAAAATAATTTAAATAAGATATGTAAATAAGTTAAGTGTCTCCTTGCTGTGCAGAAACACAGTACAGCAGAAATAGTTATTTCTCTGCAGTCAAATGTCTAAGGAGATCTAGGAATCCCTTCTGTGCTTTAGCTTTGCTTAGAGAGAAAAAGATAGAGCAAAATGAGTCTTTCTTTGGGGCTTTTTGTGTTGTTTTGGGGTTTGGTTTTTTTTTTTCTTCTTTCTTCATTAAAAACAGCTAGGAAAACTTGAGTGTCTACAGAAGCACTGGTGGGCATTATCACACAGCCCCAGTGTACCATCATACACCAGTATGAATGGGGAGGAGAACCCTAGAGACCACAGCAGTCAATCCTGTGGACCAGTGCCCACCAGTACTGCGCATCAGCCTCAGGGGTACCCCGGCAGAGCTCAAACTGGCACAGAGCCTGGAGAGAGAGCTCACCTCAGCTGGGTGGTAGCCAGGGAGGACAGGACTGTGTGCCCAGGACCATAAAACACCAGAGCTGTGCACCCCCTGCCAGGCTGCTGCCTTGCCACACTGCGGGGCCTGCATCAGGAGCCTGCACCAGGGCAAGCCATGGTACAAACAACAGCCAAGGGAGGCTCATGGGGCAGCCACATGCCTCATCCCCTCCCCTGACAGCACACACTGCACAAGCACTGTGGCAAAGACAGGAGAATGGGGATTAATAGGACAGTTAAAGCACATGCGGCCCCTCTGCAACAAAATCAGCCCCTGCAAGCTTGTGAAGTCTGTCTCCCAAAGCACCTACTTGAAGCAGTTTTCTTCGTAAATACTGTTCCAAATTTTCCAGGCATCCGGTCCTTTGTAGCCAGTATAGCGCTCAGGGTTCAGGAGTAAATCCACGTACTCCACGTCAGGAGAAAGGACGTCTGCAAGGCAGAGTGCTGGGTCAGTGACAAAGGAAAATTGTGAAGGAAAATGCCTTCTCCATGTAAGCTGCTAAATTCCTAAACACAGCAAGACCCTGAGCAGTGACGAAGCTTTGTCAGCAATCACTGCATCACATTGTTTTCCAGCTAAAGAGGGGAGGGGAGGTGGAAGAGAGAAGAAATGTTGTATATGCTCCAGGCTTGCTGAAGTATCACACACTGTCCTGAAAGTTCTGCAGAGGTACTTAAAATCCCACTACATCACTCGGCAGAGCTAAGAGGCCCCTGTACCATCAGCTTCGCAGAAGCTGTCTGAAGAGTCATCGTGCTGTGTCCATTGGAGCATTGCCCGCTGTGTTTCCTCACTGCAAAGGAAGTTGAAAGAGACGATGAGAAAGAGCACTGATACTGGGTTTCCTTTGAAATGGGGAAGGACTGTGGAAAAAGAAGTCCAACCTCAAAGAACCATCAACAGCTCCAAGTCTCTCGGCTTCTTCACATTCTTCAGCAAGATTGTTGGCTTCTTCCGAGTACTGGGTTGAAAAACAAAGGGGTGGGGAGAGAAAAGGATTAAAAAGCAGGTTTTTTGCTATTATAAGTCTGCCTTTAATACCTTAACCTAGGTTAAGCATCAGAAACATTTTCATGATTCATCCCACCCTGTGTTTCCACAGGATGTCTGCAGATATCTAGATGCTTGTGAAATTGCCATGACTTGCAGGGCCTCACAGCAGCCTCTGGCACTGCCATAGGAGCATTTTGTCCATGACGCCACCCCAGAGGCTCTATAGCATGCCAAATACTTGAAGAGGGTAAAAATTTAGGCACAAATACTGCCCATCTGATTAAGGCAGCTTTTATCAGCTGCAGCGACATGCAACTGGCCTTATAAGCTGTGTCATTTTGTGTACACAGACACACCTACCTTGTAACTTCCAGATATGATTCCATCAGGGACTTCCTCCTGAAAGATAAAATGGAGCAAGTGCTTCGTGTGGAGGCCTTTCAGCCTCATCTTTGAGAAAGATTAGGAAAGTTACCACAGTTCCCAGTAGTTAGAAGGTAATGAAAGCGCTCAGCTCAGCTTACAACACATCCAGCTTCAGGCTCCTCCACAGACTAAGGTTAAGCAATATTCTCGGGTGGTTTATTTGGATTTTTCACAAGACTCCTCCAAAGGTCAGCAGCTTTCCACAGTGCTACGTCATGTTATGTTTTGCTTACATAAGCATGAGGTTGGGGAAGCCAATATAAAACCCCAGAGGAACTGGAGCTGCCTCTGGTCAGCTGGTGACATCCTGTCTACCAGTGATGCCGGCACTCCTCAGATACTGCACGACTGATACACATCATTCCAAAACTTCCCCTTTGCCACTCCATCACCTACTGTCAGCCCCACGCAACCTGAGCAGTAGGCACAAGACAACTGGGCCCTAAATTCTCCTCAACTTCCATTTCCTCCAGAAGGCAGTAAACCCACTTTTACAGAAGGAAATACTATGATGGCAAGTAGCACAGGAAGAGAAAAATTAAGCAATGAATAAGAGTTATTTTTATTGCTTTTGGTGTAAAATGGACCCAAATTAAAATAATTAAAAACAGCAGTGACACAGCCAGTTCTTAAAATAAGAACAACTTCTTCCCTGCAGGATGACCTGGGCAGGCTGGAAAAGTGGGCTAACAAGAGCCTTACAAAGCTCAACAAGGACAAGCGTAAGGTCTTGCACCTGGATAAACACAGTTGAAAAGTGCAGCGCGGGCTGGGATCTACCCAGCTGGAGAGCAGCTCTGTGGAAAAGGACCTGGGGGTCCTGGTGGACCAAGCTCAATAGGAGTGAACAATGTGCAGCTGCAGCAAAGATATCCAGCAGGATGCTGGGTTACATCAACAAGGGCATCACCAGCAGATAGTGGTGGATTCCCCAGCACTGGGCACTATTAAGATTTGGCTGGGCAGGGTGGTGGGCCATCTAGTCTAGGTCATGCTTTGCCTACAAAGGTTAGACCAGATCATCCTTGAGTTCCCTTCCAACCTGGTATCTATGATTCGAGCTAATACTAATTTAATTGTAACATTACTCCATCACATCGGTTGTAATCATTACTAAAGACATTCTTTTTAAGGAAAACAGTATTTAAGCAAAATTTAGGATTATTTTTGGAGGGAATCATTCCCAACCCAACATTTTGGGTCCGTAATAAGTGCTTTTTGAAGACTAGGGAAGCAAAGGACATGTCTTCTACTCTACCCCTCAAACACAAATTTAACATATAAATCAGTTTTTATATAACACAAGTGATACCCACACACACCCCAGAACAGAATCTTCCAAGGTGTTGCATCAGCTTAGTAGGTGGTGGGTTTTTTTCCAGCCAACAGCTACACTACACCACAGTAGTTACCAGGTGAAGGGGACAGACACCTGTTTCACTGCAGCAGACATTAAGTTACACATGGAAATAAACTAGTGCATTGGGAAGACACATGCAAGTAGCGCCACGAGGCCTCTGCCATTGAGAGCACTCATCACACTGTTGGCACAGCATTCCCCTAGGCACCATCAGCACACAACCAACTCCAGAGACCAGGGAAGAAAAAGGTGAGCCAGCCTGTTGCTGGCTGCGACCCGCAAAGCCAGACTGGGTGGTATCTTCAGCACTTCTAGCAACAGTGGATTTGCCTAAGCCCCATTCATTAATGCCAAAAATAATAGGGTCCAGGACAAGGTTTTAGCCATTCACGGAGGGTGCAACTATTAAAAGCCTAGCTTTCCTTTAAACTGTCACAATTTAGCATTTTGGCCTTTCTCATGGATACCAGTATCAGTGCCTAAGAAAGCTCCATCAGAGCCACAGTTTTGCTGCAGCTACAATAATGAGTAAGTCATTTGTCTGCTTCTTCCTCTTGGTCTGCAAAAAGCCAAATAAAGGTAGAAGAATGGATTTGGTACTTACAGATGGGCAGGGCTTTACAGCACAGTCTCTTATTCCACAATGACTGTTGTCATTCCAGAAAGGACAAGGTTTCTTTAGGTTTACCTACAAACAATAGTATGCTATTACACATTTTTTCCATGCAACCACGCCAAGCTTCCACACCAGATTTACCAACACACATCTTCAGTGCCTTAGTGCAAGACTTCAGGTTTAGTGCAAGGTGGAATGCAGTGACAGTGGAAATGGTGTTACTTAACAATATAAAAAGCTGATTACACTCATTGACTTGTCTCTCATGTGATGCGTGCACCCATGCAACCTGGTCAGCACTGTTTATAGTTAACACAGAATGCAAGGGGCACACATCTTGTGTGATGTCAAGGTGGCTTGTACCCTTTAGGAGCCAACAGTCACTACAGGGCACTCGTTGTCCTTGGAATATTGCTGACTTTGTTCTCTGTGAATCTTGGGGGATGTTTGCTCCCTGTTGATTTTGTTTCCTTGTTTTGGGCATCTTCGGACTTCCTGTCAGAGGGAGAGGATGTGCTAGAGCCCTGCTGCCATCCACTTGTGCCCAGAGCACAGGTCTGTTGCTGTGAAGTCACCTGTGTTCTGGACTTGTTGGCGTGTGAGCCTTCCAAGTTTGATGGGAACAAATATCTCCTTGGTGTTCACGAGACTGATTGCTATCACTCATGTCCTTGCTATCAATAGAGGTTATTCTGTTAATCCTTGCTTTGCTGGTTCTTCAGGTGCTTTCACACACAGACATCTCTAGTCATGCTTCACTCAGACCAATCTTAGTATTTCTGCTACAAATCCCAACACTGGAAGGAGAAAGGACATGCACTTCTTTAATAAGCCCTAGTCTTCTTTTTCCGCAAGTTGGTATCAAGTGTCATTCTTCCCAAACAACTAACAAGATTTTGTGGGTTTGGCAGAGAGGATGAGCAGGGAAAAGCAGCTTCACCGCCATGATTTTATATAGGGGCCCATGCAGTGAAGTTGGGAACTTTGCAATTTGTTTCCACAGGCAAAATAAACATTTTCTGTAGGAACAACCAGGCAACAGTCGCTGTTCAGTATCTGCACACAGCAGGTAAAAATACCACCCCATAAACCAAGCACGCTCAAACAAGCCCCACATTTAGTCACATACACGTGGTCTCATGCCAATGTCTGGCAGTAACAGCCATCACGTCACCCAGATGCCTGGTAACTAAACCTAGCTCTCCACCTCAATGCGGAAACATTATGGAGACTCTCATTATGCAACACGGATCTCTGGTCATCAACATTTTTGAGCCACAGCTCAACAGGAGTCATTTCATTGGTTTACTGTTTGAGTTCTTAAGGGGGAAAAATGCATAAGGAAATACCTTTAAAGCCATGCATCTTATAAGCATATTGTATGACATTAAGATTCTCCTAATAATAGAAGAGTCCACCTACTGACTGCATTCTTAAAAGATCAGGATTAAAATGTAGGCATCTGATTTTAAAAAGATCAGCAATAACTTCAAGGGAGAGCTGAAAAAAGAAAAGCAAAGCAGTAGCACACAAAACAAATACAATTCTTCTATGAGAAAATTACCTTGTAGTATCTGAAATAGTCACTTTGCAGAAGTTCATTCAGTCTAGGAAAAATCTTGTCATTGTTGAAGGCATCAATGGTTTCTACATCACAGATGCAGTCATCTAAATGGCCAGTAACCTGTTAGGTAAAAGAAAAACAACCAAATATGAACAACTTCACCAGTGCTTTTTAACACTGCAGACAATAAAACAATTCAGAATTGTCTTTCCTTTTACCAGCAACTCAACCGGTTAAGTTTAAACAGCATTAAAAAGGACTGCGCCAATTGGCAGGGAACTTCTTTTGATGCATCCTTTAGGAGCTGTCCCGTATTTGTTGCTTGGGACGGGCAGTTTTCTCTGATAGCACTTCTCCTCTAACACAGAGAGATATGTTAGAATGCACTGATGTCAGAGTAATCGGCATCAGATGGACACTTCTGTCTCTAAAAGGCAGAGATAACAGGACACATCCATGTGTCACACACAGCCCTTGTCCACACATCACACACAGTTACAAAGATCCCAGATGTTCCAGTTGAGGCCAAATCCAGCAAGACCCTGATACTGGCTGCAGTAAGAGCTGGGAGCCATAGGCATTGCCAGCTGGGGCTCCCAACTGTGACCGCCTCAGTCTGTCACTCCTGTAGATGGCACACAGAGGAGAGCTGGCATTTGCATAAGGGACCAGTCCGGTGACGATAATGCCACCGAAGATTATGGCACCCAAGAAAGTCCCTGTGGTTAATTAACTATGCCTCAGCCATTTGTTTGACTTAATCAGAACCACAGCAACTGCAACAGGCTCTCTCCTCACCTCAGCTCGGAGAGCCATATGGCAAGAAAACATTTGTTTTAAATGTGATATAGGAAGCAAATACTTCTTCGTCGCCCTGAACGACTCAAGCTCTGAAGAGGCAAAAAAATAAGTAGCACAAATTCTACTATGGGTTTGCGAGACGTAGATTACGGTCCCATTGACAAAGTTGCACAACAAAAGTAGTTTTAAACAGATCTGAGCTCTAGGAAACACCACTTTGTGACCAGCCATCAACTGGATTTAACTCCACTTCCCACCACACTGCAGGCCTGCCCATCCAGCCAGTTTTTACC
>JBCJKH010021410.1:0-13870 GCA_039877255.1 Loriculus beryllinus | reverse complement strand
CTCCTTTGCTGTGTTGTGTATGTGCAAGCCATTGGACTGCACCAGTGTCACGTCGACAACCAAAACATAAAAACCACAGAGTGCAAAACCATTTGGTTCGTATCTTAGCACTGTTGCCTGTTGTCACCCAAGTGTATTTATTGGTATGCTTCTAGCTCTTCCAGATCTTCTCACAGGAGGAGAAATCCACATCCATGTAACTGTATGAGGCAGTGAGACTCCTTGGGATCTAACAGTTGTCACAACATAAGGCCACCGGCCTCGTTATATCATTTATCCTGCATTCTGCAGAGCCATGAAGAAGACATCACAGATACACAACCTGCCAAATAAAAGTCATGCTGAAAACTTCATGCACTCTGCCAAAGTTTGACTGAATTTAGCAAAGCCCCCATTTCTGCAGGATTCTCATGTGGCAAAGCAGGAATGTACTTTGATTACATACTTGAATATAACATTTGCACTGTGGAATCTGCATCTTCGCTATCCTTCAGTTTACGTTAGGGAAGTGCACAAATGCATGCGAAGATCAGGTTAACAGCTGGTGTTCACACGTCTGAATAATCCAGGACTCACTTTGGGGTTGTACAATAAATGTGTGACCTTGATATTGGGTGTTTTTTTCCCCGCTTTAACAGGATAACAGCTAATAGATATTGACAAAGCTCAGGAGCCACGCAAGTGCAGCGAGCAGGCCTTCCTTAGCCTCCACTTACCATGGCACAAACAGGTTGCACAAGCAGGTGGCCAAATTTGAGACCAGTGGATTAGCAGCAATAATCCCTTTTAATTAAAGCTCAAGATTTGAGATGATGGTTACCCAGCAAGCACGCAGACAGCACTATGTGAGCACGCTTCTCAGTGGGGGTTTGCACAGCAGTCACTGACAGCTGCCACAAGGCATTACTGATCGGCAGTTAAAACGAGCTGCAATCTCCAAACTTCTGCAGTCACAGCTCTCACAGCACTGACAGACGGGACCACCGGCAGCCACCACACTGCCTCAGCGCGTCTTGACCACTTCTGACAGGAAAACGCCGACGCCTGACGGCAGCCGGTGCCCCGCTGACTTCTGCGCGCTCCCGTTCCCGAGGGGAGGCTGCAACAGCCCGAGCGCGGGCACTAGGACCCGGCAGAACTCGCTCTCAAGCGGCGGCTCCCGCTCACCGCCTCCCTCACACGGGGCCGGAACTCCCGCCCAAGCCCCGCCCCTCCCGCGGCCACGCCCTCCCTCGGCCACGCCCTCCTCGCGTCACTTTCCGCCACAAGAGGGCGAGTGGAGCGATCCCCCCGCTCCCCTCCCCCCGCAGCGCCCCGGAAGCGCTACAGGCTCCACCCCCCCGCCTCGCCTGTTTGGTCCGAGCCGTGCACCCTGCGCGCAGATTGGCTGCCGGAAGCGTCGCTCTTAGCCTGTCCGCTCGCTGATTGGCTGCGGCAGCGCGGAGCCCCGGAGGGGCGGGCTGCGGCGGTCTGTGGGAAGGAAGGTGCAATGGCGGCGGTGGCACAGTGCGTGCGGGGTGCGCTGCGCCCGCGGTATCCGCTGCTGAGCTTCGCCCTGAGGTGAGGGTCGTGCCGTGCCGTCTGACCGGGGTCTGGTGTTGTGGGATAGGTCGGGTCCGGGTCCGCACTCACCGCCTTGCTATCGCTGATCCAGGCCAAGAGCCGGGCCCAGCCCCGCCGCGCTGGGGTGCTTCACCCCGTGTAACCGGCCCTCCGGCTGTGGACGGGGAGCCCCTTCTCATACCGGGGCAGCCGGTGCGGGTCCCATCTCTCTTACCGTCCGGCGGGAGACTGTCCCAGCCGAGCATGGCGCGGCCCGAGTGGCGGGGCCGTGGACCTGAAGGCTTCTGGGCCTAAAGTGTTGGTGCGGCGTGCGAGGCGCCAGGCCTGTTGGGATTGCGGCACTGAGCCTCGGCGGTGAACCCCTTTGCTCCTCTGCTTCAGCCTCAGAAACGTTCGGAAGGGATAAAAACTCATCGTCGTGGGGACATGGCACTGACATGGTATTTGCGATACAGCGGTGAGGTACAGCAGGGACTCAAAGGCGCTTTTCCGTTGCCCTGTAGCAATCGGCGGCAAACCTTGGTTCTTGTCGGTGTTTCCTGGGAGGCTCTTGCGGGTGATTGCATCATGTGAACTGGCTTTGTGTCCTGATAGAGCACCGTGCTGAAAGCAAGCACATGCTGCCGTTAAAAGTGCTGCTGCGTTATAAACTGAATATAGTGGGCACTTACAGGCTGCTGCCCAGTGGTTTTTACATTTTTTGTAGCAGTTTAGATGGCCTGAATTCAGTTATTTCTCATGAGAGGTTCTGTAAGTAGATCTCACACAGCTAGAACTGTTGTATTCATTTGTGCTTTAATGTGAGGATTTTGTAGGTATTGATAATGTCAAGTAAAATGTCCGGTATGGCAGAAGATACAAATACCTTACAAAGTAAGCAACTGGTTAATACTGTCCACATTTTTGCCTTAGGACTTCTCCACGACTGCTTTGTGCAGCAACACAACAGAAAAATACTGGGCAGAACTTGGAAGAGGACCAGAGTCAGAGCCAAAATGAACACAAGGTTGAACCCAGCTCCCCTGAAAAGATGTTAACTGAAGAAAAGGCCAAACTGGAAGAGCAACTGAAAGAAGTTACTGTAAGTGTCTCATGGTTATTGGGTTGCACACCGCATACCTACTAGTGTTCATTATGGTTTCTTGGTGCCCAGTCTGGATGCGGTTGTGTTACTGCTGTGTAGTTATTGAATAAAAACCTGCACTTTGATAACTGCGTAAAGTTTCAAAGTAGATGTACAACAAGAGATACATCCCTGGTACAAGACTTAAGATTTTTTGGTAACTTATTTCCAGTTTCTGGATGCAGTTGGACCTTTTCCAGCCTGAATATCTGATACTGAGTTTTGGTGACTTCAGTTTGCTTAGGTTTTGCTCAGTGGAGAAGTAATTTTTGGAAGCCTATGGAAGGGTTTGAGGTTGTCGTTGATGTGTGGAGTAGGAGTAGGCTTTCTGAAAAGAGCTGCTGGCTTTTCAAAGGTCGGGGTTAATGGTGCTGAGCTTTTCCTTAGTAGTCTACTTATTACATTCTCTGGAAGTTTCAAACCTCTGTTGGAGAGCCCTTCAGACATAAGGCTGAAGCATCACATTCCCTTTGGCTGGCCCATCTTGCATTCTCTCTTAAGCAGAGAGTCAAGGATTAAACAAAAGTATTGCGTTTCTGGATGAGTGCTTTATATAAAATGTATTTCTAGAGCGTTTGAGACTTTGAGAGACCAGAACCTTGGAGCACCTATGGATCATAAGTGGATTGAGTTTTCTTCCTGTTGCCCTTCCAAAAGCACTGAACAACAAAGAAGAGATGTCGTTTAACATCTAGAGGAGTTAGGCTTCATAGTTTGTAAAGTTTGAAGAAACTTGCTGTGTTGAATCTTGTTTGCCACAGTGTCAAAATCCCTCAGGACTGATGAAGGCTTCCTATGAACACACATCACCAAAAGAGCAAACCTTTGATTCATATAACTTGATGTATCTGTAGAGTTAAAAATGTCTTCCAGCTAATCTGTTGACAAGTAATGAGCCTGGAAATCCATCCTACTTTATTTCCCTCATTTCTGTCTGCATTAAAGTGAAGCAAACATCTGTGTTCCTAGATGCTGTGCTAATGGACGTGTTGTCTTTAGATGATGGGCCATCTAAATTGTAACTGTTTAAAATGCTGCTTTATACAGAATATGCTGTTCTGAATTATTGTCAAGTACCCAACAGCCAGGAATGAAATCTCTTCTGTTACTGGTTTTTCTTCTTTAGGACAAGTACAAGCGTGCCTTGGCAGATGCAGAAAACATAAGGCAAAGAAGCCAGAAACTGGTAGAAGAGGCAAAGTTATACGGTCAGTGGAGGCTCATTTTGTCTATGCTCATAAGACCCAGGAAATGCTCAGCCTGGAAAACTGAGCTGAATGGCCCAGAGTTGCGATGCATTGTACTTGTCAAGTCACTCTGACTGCTTGGTGGAAAAATGTATTTGAGGCAGAGAAGTTTTAACAGTTCCTCACTTTGCATCAGAATTACAATCATCTCACTAGACAAGGGCAAGGCTCACACAGCTGACTTGAAACCTTCTGTCAGCTTCATACCTGATTTCCTACAACATGTCCTCACTGGTAGATTTTTCAGTAAGGTTTGCAGCCCCAAGTTTGCCGTTTTCACACACTTTGGTCTCAGAACTGACTGCAGAATACTGACCTGGAATAGCAGCTTTCCTTCTGGTTTAGGGGTTTTTGTTCTTGGTGGGTTTTTTGGCTTTGGTTGGTTTTGTTTGGGTTTTGTTTGTTTGTTTGTTGGGTTTTTTTTTTTTTAGTCTTTTATATTTGGATGACTTTTGTGTTCTGCTGAAGGCGATAGCTTTCAAACAGAAGTAATACATTTAGATGGGTGGTTTCTTTTCAGTGGTAAGAATGTAAAATCACTGGCTATGAGGAATGCTAGATGATACACATCTTTCTTCAACAGCTGGAGCCAGGCTACTGACATCTGATTCAGCTTTTTGAAGTTCAAACACAAATCTGTAAAACACTGTACACAAATACTGTGGCAGCAGAGTGCTAATCATTTTGGTGCTCAACTGTCACTCTGGCTTGAAAAATAAGTTGACCTTTTTTGCCACACACTATACACAGCTCTGTAGTTTAATTCTGAATACAGAAGTTTTAGATGAATACAGGGTCTTCAGTTAATGTGTGCTGTCAGAAAGTTCTTCTCAGTTACACAACATTCTTGCACTTGTTTCCATGGGTGTTTGAATACTTTGTTCTGAAGTTAATTTTCAGTAAGCGTTGTTTCACTGATACGCTGCTTAGTGCAGAAGGACTTTGGTCATGTGTGAGCTCAGAGATGTTACAACAGAAATACTCAAATAATGTTTCTCATGAATACTAAATTACAGAAAATCTGTATGATTTTAGTTTTTATCATCCGTATATAGCTGCTTTTTCTGTTGAAGGAAGAGATATGCAGTTGTTAGTGACCCACTCCTGAGAATTACCTGATCCCTATAGATTTTGCCAGATGCTTTGGTAGGATTTTTTATGTTTAAACGAAAGACTTGTGCTCTGGTAATGCTCATACCGCTTCTCAGTAAGGAAAAACCTATCAAAATGCAGAGCAGTTTGTCACTGGTTCACCTCTACATAGAAGTGTGTTATTTTACTGAACACTTTGTTTTTCATGATTTCTAGAAATGACTTGCCTTAAGTGAGATGAGGCCAGATTCTGTTAGTGTGAGCCAGAGAACAGCTTCAGGACAGGGGCTATCTTTACCTTAGGAATTGCTCAGTGTTTACAAGGCACAGCTTCTGACTCTGTACAAGTGGTTTGTAGTGGCCGGGAGAGGTGTGAGTTCTCACAATGAATCACAGGAGTCCCTGTTCCTCTCTCAGACTCCTCATCAATCTGACTACATGCTTTTTCTTCTAGAAATGTTTTTGGCACATCAGATTAAAGACTAGGAGTAGGGCAGTATAATGCTTTGAACTTGAATCCCAGGATGAGAGAGACATGAGGAAATGATGTTAATCTGAACGGTTTGGTAATTTTGATTAGAATTTTAACTATTAATGTCAGGTCATCAGCGTAGCTTTAGCTCTTTTAAGTTGAAATAATTTTTTTCCATAGAACTAGAGGAGGTGATGTGGATTTCAAGGTAACTGTAATAATTCTATGTCATCCAGTAAAATCAGAAAGGACATTTTACCCCAGATGTTTATGTACCTTGTTAAAAAGTCTAAAATAGTACAGATTATTTGTGGGGTTTGGTATTTGTGGGGTTTGGGGCTGTGGTTGTTGGGCTGCTTGTTTCCCTCAGTGGACTAATTCCATTCCCTTCTGTTTCTTCTCAGGGATTCAAAGCTTCTGTAAGGACTTACTGGAAGTTGCAGACATTTTGGAGAAAGCAACTGAAAGTGTTCCGAAAGAAGAAATTAAGGATGAAAATCCTCACTTGAAGAGCTTATATGAAGGTCTCGTTATGACAGAAGTACAGATTCAGAAAGTGTTTAAAAAGCATGGCCTGCTCAGACTGAATCCTGTCGGAGCCAAGTTCGATCCCTATGAACACGAAGCGTTGTTCCATGCCCCCATGGAAGGGAAGGAGCCTGGCACTATCGCATTAGTATCCAAGATTGGCTATAAGCTGCACGGGCGTACGCTGCGGCCCGCCTTGGTGGGTGTTGTGAAAGACGCTTAGCTGCTTAACCTGAGAAGGTAAAATGCCATACAACTATTAAACAGCTGGATGGTTTCCCTCTCACACCGTGCTTTCCTCGTTCCTCTGCCCCCTGAGAGGTCTAAATGAATTGCTTGAGGTCTCCTAGTGAAAATGAAGCAACCAGTGAAATTCTCCTGCTTAGTGGCCTTCAACATAACTGTTCCATCAGCTCTCTTCTCAAGTGTGAAATACAAGAGCCATTAAGCTCCCTAGTGCTGTAGGTAACGTTTTTTACAACTATTGCTCCCAAAGGTGCATTAAATTGAAAGGAACAAAATGCTCACAAGAATTCTGCATCACCTTTATCATTGTGTGTATGTAGATTGAAAATCCAAATCGTGGCTCAAACACTTCCTTTTGGTTTGTAGAATCCAACACTGCAGAAGTGGGTGAAGTACAGATAACCCCTTTTCTGCAAGCACCCGTCAGCTTTTATGTGATAAATGCCCTTTTTTTTAATGTCTATTCAGAAATAATCTGGGCAACTGAAATGGAAACCTTGGTTGAGTTCTGACCTGTAAATAAAAGGCAATGGAGAGCAGACATCTTCTGTAAGTGTTCAACCCTTTTTGTCCTGTGCTAATGTTGACTCAAGAAAACCATCTAATACTTGTATGGCGTTGAAGAACCAATAGAATTTATCCTATCTGGATTTTTAATTTAATACTGTATAAATTGGTTTAAACAATTTTGATAGTCTTGTGACTTCCAAGCTTTACACTCACTTTGCTATGCAAACTGTAGTTACATCCTTGCTGAAAGCCAGAATGCCCGCAGAAGTGAGTAGCTGAGAGTTTGGTACATACTGTCTTAGAATTACATAAATAATTGCATGTAAGTGGCTCAAACAGAAATATGAACTTTGTTTCATTTGCATTTCTTGCATTCACTCAGCTTAGATCTTCAGTTGGAACAGAACTTTTCCCATGTACAGCTCTTGCCCTGTTTAAACTGCATGTGCTGCTCCCAGTCCTGCAGAATCAGGCTAAAATGCAGTCCATGATTAACTCCATGCTGTGCCCTACGTTTGTGTGGTCACCTGTATAGGACTGGATGGAAACTGGCAAATTACACAACTGGCAAAGCCTCTTGTATCCTCAAAGCCCACACATCTAACACAGGACAGAAACCTCAAACTTACTTATGCATGTTATTAGGACCTGGTGAATAGTAAGTACTGCTGGATTTTCACCCTTGTTTCTGGTTGCCTTCCATCAAGGACCTTCTGCCTTAAGGTCAAATATTGATTATTTTTTTTGGGTTCAGAGGCAGAGTTGCCAACAGTGTACAGAACACAGGACCTGCTCATGGGGAGAGGTGATTACTTCAAGACTGAGTTCCCTGTGCTGGGTGGCCTCCTGGGAATCAGTTAACTAGGAACAACCTAAGTGCACACTACTGCTGGGGGGGGCAGTCATGTTTAAGGACTCATTCATTCACAACTCTTAAGAAAGAAAATCAGTTTTGACTGGGCAGGGGACGGGGAGAGAATGATTTTTGGTACATTAAGAATTGAATTGTAAAGTAACTTCCATCTGGGTTACAGCATGCTGGAGCTGTGTTCTGCCCCCTACCAACCCCTCTGGATCTAAACTAATAACTTCATTAGTATGAAGTTTTGCAGTAGGGCAATTAAAATAAAGGGCAGCTTCTTCCCTAGCAGATTTTTTGTTAGTGGGCTTCCTAGCCCTTCACACAAACTGTCTCTTTTGGGCTGTATTACTTCATTCATTACTTATTGTTAAACAAAAGTTACTTTTAAGTATTCAGTGCAAGACTCTAAGTAGTAGTTTTAAATCTCATTTAAGTGGTTCTCTTTCCTTGGCCTGCCTGTTCAGAGAAGCTTTCAGCATGGAGAGCTTCAGTCTTCACTGAGCTCAAACCACGGGTGCGCTTTGCCATACAACAGTAAGAAGCACTGAAGAAATCAAAGGACAGAGGGAGGCCATTCTGAAATTTAAGCATAAGAGCAGGCAACGAAGCTACCACCAGTACCTCTGCCTTAGCTCTTTCATACACACCACTTCTCCACCCACCATCAGCTGGCTAAACTGCATCTCCATTTGTTATTGCAAAGACTTAAGCCATGTTCCTAATGATACAAGCTACATTGCCATTAAATCAATAATGGAAAGAAACTTTTAATACAAGTTTATTTACCAATATACAATGCAAAAACCTAGTAAAATGCTGAGTGTGCACAACATCAGTTAGGTTTTACATTACTTCAGCACAGGCATTTGTGTGTCTGGCACAGCTACACCAGTACACCATTCAAATGAGTGCAACATTCCCTTTAAGGAAGCAGCTGCTGAGCTGAACATGCTCACCAGGTACCTTCCTTCACAGTATTTAATGTGATATCACTTAAGAGCAACTGGGGCACATGCAAAAACATTTTGAAGAAGAGAGTAAACTGAAAGGCCAAAAAAGTCCATTACGGTTGCAAAGAAACTTGATGCAGCCACTGCACAAGAGAATAATGGCAGAGTGCTTAGTCTGTGTGACTGACAAGGCAGTTTGTGGTCAAAGACTCGTGCAAACCTACTGATGCTGTTCTTAATGCTTGCTGGGACCGCAACAAAACATAAGGCAGGAGGGTCTGTATTCAGAACATTCTCTAACAAACCCTTCTGCACTGGCAGAGTGGAGATTAATGCTCCCTTGTTACCTGGTAAGCAAATATTGCTGTAAAACATCACTGTGACTGGACTGATCAAAGTAAACATACAGCATTAAAACAGACATATTGCTGCCTCTATCAGTAGCAGAAGACCAGTGTTTTGAAGAGCTTATGGAGTGTCCATTTTTCATAGGCTTACATCAATGCTGTCAGGACAGATGCTATCATTAGTAGTATCTTCCATTAGAAAAGTCAAGAGCATAAGCATATAAAACACCTTTTCATTAGCAACATGAAGGCTAGGTTACTTGTACAGTACAGGAAGCACTTTCCAGATCAACACAAGATACAGGTTGAGCTCTTTGCCATGTGTTTGCTGAGCCCCTTCACCACAGAAGAGAAGCAGTGTAGCTCTAGTTTACTGCAGGTTCAACATAACTGCATCTCAGCTTAACAAACAAACAAACAAAAAACCAGCAGCTCATAACAAAGGAATGCTTTGACTAAATCAGTTCCATGTGAAAACACGGAACAGCAGCATCCTCTAGTGCAAGTCACCTTAAAAATTCAAAACATAGCTGACAATGAGACATTGCTTCTAGGGAAGCCCTTTCCAAGGGACTAGTATTTGCTAAAGCAAACATTCACCACCGTGAATTTGCTTGCAAGTATAAAATAAATATTGATATCCATATTTCATACATTAAAAATACTTTATTTTTACATTCATTTTGATGTTCAATAAGTTACGTCTAGCACCAAAGAAACATTTTGGAGGGGCTGAGGCATTAAGAAACTACAAAATGTAACTGCAGAGTTCACTTCAACATTTAAATGACTCACTGGTGCCTAGATATTGTCTTAAGTTATTGTTCAGATGGGCTTTAGACTATTGCTTCAGTTCCACTTGGATGTGCCAAAACAGCATAGAAATATAAAAATCACAGATCTGAGGAAAATAATAATAAAAAAAATAGCTTTTAAATTCCCAGCTACATGCAGAGTTGAGGCTCCAGAACACTAGCAGTAATGGGATGTTATGGCAGTTCAGGAACAAGGTACAGGAAGAACCAGATTGTGTAACTAGAATGCCAGAAAGGCTGAGCATCCCTTCTGCAGGGGTAGGGCAGAAAATAACCGAGGGTTTATACCTTACAAACTTGTGTGCTTTTTGTACAGTGTAGAGGGTTGAAATGGCTACTCAGCACATTGCAGTTAGTTCCACTGCTGCCAAGGAGAGACAGTTCTGTCTCAAGTACTCCACAACGAGCCACTTACAGGTAAGCCAAACAAAGTGTTACATCCAAGAGGACATGGCCCTTTTCTGAAGGGACAGAACATCAAACATCACAAGCTCAAAACAAAAAGGCACTAGAGGTTTGGTTTTCTCTTCCTTAGAAATGCTGGCTTTGTAATTGTACCCCTTTTATTCGAACCTGACTGGTAACACTATTTCAGTAATGCTGGATATGATAACTAAACCCCAGTTCCCGTCAGTACACCTATGCCAAGTTGCAGAATTAATACTGGTTCAAGATTTTGTGGTATCCTCACTGACTACAGCCCAAAGCATCAAAGCAAGATGACCTTTCCAGTCCTCACACCTGCTCTGGAGCCAGTCAAATTCCATGTTTTGGCACTCCTGCACTCCAGAAGACCTGCCCAACTGGCCCCTGGTCCCAGCTTCCTGCTCTGGACATGACCAGTGGTAAGTACCACTGTGCTGTCTTCCACATGGCAACCACCATATTTATTCATTTGGTTAAATACCAGCATGGGAATTTAAGGTTGAAACAAGCATAAAAGTCCTTTTCTAGTCCTCCTTCAACATCTTCCCCCTAATTTAGTACATCCTACTAACCCAGTGCTGTGGATCTGGTATGTCTTTCACTTATGGTGTTATACCTGGCCAGAGGGTGCCTGTTGCGAGCACCCAGTTCAGACTGTAGTGTTAGAGTTGGGAAAAGACACCTCTCCAGGTGCACTGCTCTCACCTCAGTGAGCTGCACTCACAGTTCTCCTGCCATGTCAGTGACTTCAACATGTTTGGCCTGGTATGTTTCAAGACACGTGCAATCAGAACCCTGTAATGGCTTGAATACAGCTCTGCACTTCAGGAGCACATGAGCTGTGCACTCTGACCTCATCTGTATCACTTCTCTCTTTTGGTTTTAAAGCCCAGTCTCAGTGATAATTCTCCTTTTGAGTCTCACTCCCTTTCCCTGTCCCTCCCAAAGTTCAGGAGGAGGCAGCAGCTACACCTCCCCAGCCCATACAAGCTCAGAAGTTACAGGCAATAAATGAGTAGGCTCCTCCAACAAGAGGGAACGGTGACTCTGTTGCCTGAGGCTCCCAAATACTGACAAATGACTCACTCCCTGTCTTTCCAAATCCCCTTTCTGGCCCAAATCAGCCACTTGAAAGTGGTGCTGACCCCACACAGCACCACAGTTGCCCTGTACTCCTGCAACTTTGCTATTAATTAGTGAACATCAAAGCTTCAGTGGGGTCTGTTTCACCCAAACTTCAATGTCAAAGCTCCATCTGGATCAGCTGGGTACAAAGGCAGCTCTTCAAGAACCCTTTCCACAGCACAAGTCTGAAGGCATCTCACCTACTGCATTTCTTCCCTCCCCCTGACTGCCATTCCTCATCCCTGCTGCATTCCTGACAGAAACTCACCCGCTGTCCCAGCCTTGGCTGTAGTTACTAAGGAAAATGTTCTGAAAGCTTAGCACTGGTCATCTGGAAGCACATTTGGAAGCTTCACTTTCCTGCCAGCATTACACCAAAAAAGACAACAAAGGGAGAAGACAGTTTCCAGCAAATGAAACTATCTCCCACCTTCAAACAAACGGATTACACCGATACTCATTTATCCAGTAGTAAGGAGTAAGTAACTACTCTGAGACTACTGGAATTGAGTAAGTTCACATGGAAGAAATCTGACTGAATAATGTACCAAAAGCAGTGAAATCCAACGCAGAAGTTTCACAATTAAGCATTTCCATGATCCAAAGCAAAAGTCCATTTGAACCATGGATCATGAATACTGAGGGGGTTTATGCATTCGCATTTTTGTTGCTGTTAATTTTAAGTGACATGATTTCTGTATCTTTGGGGAGGGAAGGAAAAACTAATGGAGTCCTTGAGGCTCTAATGCGCCTCTGCTGTGTACTTTCAGATTAGCTGAGGTTCAGGAAGCATCCCTGGATATCCAACCACTTTCTGTTAGAAAGTTTAAAATCCTTTTCTTCAGTACCTTGTCTAAGTAACTGGGAAGGCGACTCTTGGAAGGAATTCCTTGTCTTTTCTGGAGGTGGTCTTTAATGATTATAGTTTTCACAGTCACGTAACGTGCAGGACTCAGATTTAGAGAGCTGCAGAGCACCTTTTCCCTGTCCGATAAGAGTTCAAAGCCAGGCAGGTTTTCAATGGCAGCAAATTCACCCTCTTTTCCATCTTCCTTCCCTCTCTTGGAGCTCGCCATGTTTTTGTTCTCCTTCCTCTTTTCCCGTTTATGCCTGGCTGCCTCGTATTCTGCCGACTCTTCCATTTTAGTGATCCCATTCCGACGGTACCGCTGCAGCTCCCGAATCTTCGCTCGGAGTATCCTCTCCTTGTGCATGTTCTCAAAGAAGTCTTCAAACTCCTTACAAGACATGAACTGGTAGAGAGGCCTCAGTTTCAGCCTCAGCTCCTTCTCCTCTTTAGTGATCTTTCGTTTGGGAACTTTCTCCTTGTCCTTTTTATCCTTCCCCAGAAAGGCCGGTACCAAGTTATAGTCTCGTGCAATGTTCTTCCGCCGCTGCCTCTCCTTGAGCTTCCTCACGTACATGTCTACGTGAGCTCTTTTCAACTCTATCTCCACATCATCATCGTCGTAGTTCACCGAGAGGCCGCTGATGAGGGTCTCCGCATCCTGATCGTATTCGATCTCGTAGTCATCCCGCAGCGGCATGTACCCGAGCTGCTGCTGCTCCGCCACCGTTATGTCCAGTGGCGGCAGCGGTGTGGTCAGGCTGGGGGACAGCGGCCCGCCGCTGGGACACGTGTGATCCGTCACTCGGTTCGGGATCGTGTCAGGGATGCAGGCTTTTCCCAGGTTGCCGTGAATGTACATGCTCACATAGTGCTCCATCACCTCCTGGGGCGTTCGGGATGCTCCCACATGAGCAGCCATGTCCTCCTAAACGGAACATAATGAGGAGTGATCAAATGATTCCCGTTACATCTCCAGCGTAACATGCACTCAGGGGAAGAGCCTGACTTCTTCCCTGCTCCTCAAAAGCCAACTCGCAGTACTTAAGGCTTTCTAGCAACGCTGAGATTAGCTACATTTCCATCAGATCTTGGTTCTTAGGTCCAGACAAGTATTTACAGGTGCACGCTGGCCATGAGAGCAGCATCAGAAGCAGCATCAAGGCAAACTGCATCAGATCCTCAGGCTACAGAACACCACCAAGATACTGGAGCCATATGGTGCTTCCAGAGCACCCATCACTCTCTCAGAAATCCAGCTCACCACCACCAGGAAGCTTCCTGAGTCCCAAGCCAGCACTGAAATCACTGCATCATTTGGACTTTACTTAATTATATCACATTGCTAAGGTACTTATAATAAAGAAATACAGTATTTACAGGAGGAAAGATAACATCTACTCTTTTCTAGTCGGTTAAGAACTAAACCAGGGTATGAGAATCATAAACTTTAAGATTTTGAATAAGTCTTTATGTTTAATAAAACAAACCACGATCAAGTAACAATTACTGAATCAGATTATGATGCTTTTTGCTGCTGTTCTTTAAAAATGCACGTGTACTGACACAGAAGGCAAGCAACAAGCTCACAGCTGGGACACAGAATGGTTAATGTCGGAAAGGACCTTAAGCTCATCCACTTCCAACCCCCCTGCCATAAGCAGGGACACCTCACACTAAACCATGCCACACAAGGCTTCATCCAACCTGGCCTTGA
>JBCJKH010021409.1:0-20034 GCA_039877255.1 Loriculus beryllinus | reverse complement strand
CCGTTTGACAATACTGCTCTGAGTTTAGCATAGGAGGAATCCTAAAAGTCATGATATTTTTCCAGGTACTTTAACACCATAAATCCATATTTAATTTGAAGCGCATGAAATGCTGTAGAAGATAAGATCTCTGTTCTAAAAATGAAATAAAAACATGGGCCTTTGGCTTTGTTCTCTGACTCTGGGCCATAATTTAATTAAAACTGCATATCATATGCTAAAAATCCCATTGACAAGTCTTAGTTGAGGAATTCAGATTCCTTGTGGTACCTCAATCTGTGCTTTCTGGTTTACTGTCATATTGTTCCATGTTCTTATTCTCTCCCCCACCCCCTTGCATTGCACACTTCCTCTCTTGTTTCTCGTTAACGAAATGAATTCCTTTGAGCTTTTATGCTGTAATGTTGAAGTTCGAATACTGGCATCTTACTATCTTAATGGATATCTTACTTGACAGCTCTGTGAATTTTAGCTCTCTTCTTTAACAGCATATATTTGTGTGGAAAAGCTGGCATAGAATTCAAGTGCAGGGATCTCAGGCAGGCTTGAAATGAAAACCTAGCTAAAATAACTCTAATTTCTTTCTATTGCATTATAAACTGGAGTATGCTTCTGTCATTAAAAAGAAAATAGAGTATCAGTGACGTAACTGGAAAGCCCATCCCTTATATCACCCCCGACTGTGATACTCATATTTTATTATACATGTTTATTTCCTTTTAGAGCAAAGTAGTGGACAATGGTGACATGAAGGTAATCTTGCTTGTATCTCTGAGGAATTCTGTGCTCATGTGAGGAAATGTCTGTTCTTGAATCCATGAAATAGCTTTTCTATTTTGGCAGTGAGAGTTTGGGAAGTGGAGACAATTGCAAAAGTGGGGTTTACATATTGCTGTCAAAAATCTTGCAGTTTACAAAGAATTGTAATATAAAATAGCATTTCCAGTCACTAGGAGAGAATGTAATGGTAGCATTTTAGACCTTTCTCATTTCGTCATCTATAAATGATAGGTATAAATGGTAGGTACTTGAGACTGCAAGATAGTTAAAGCAACTAACGTGTGTTTTCAGTGTGTATATGAATTTATATTCCTGCCATTGATTCGGAGTACAGCTATGACAGAAGAATGTTAATTGACAGAAGAATGTTAATTGACAGAAGACAACAGAGAAGCTTGTACAATACAATGTAAACTGAAGTTGTTAATTTATCTAGAGCAGTAAAATACTACATACCATATTAAGAAAGACTGCTTATATATAAAGGTGATGCTGTCATAGTCTTAATTTGTATGGCATTGGCTGATCATTTGGAACTGGTCTGCAGTAAGTCAATTCACATGGATTTTCTACATAATTAGATCTACAGTGACTCTCAGACACCGGATTGTCTTGTATCATTTCCATGAGATATCTTAATACACGTATTTCACAGTATATTTTTTTTCCTCAGAGCAGTTCTGAAGCAGCACCCACACCTTCTGTTCTTGAAAAATTTGCACTTTCGTTTCAACAGCTGAATTCTGCAAGTAGAAAAATTCATCTCTGCTCACTCCCTTTCTCTATCTCAATTATCAGGCAGAACGAAATCCCATGAGTACCAATGAAAATCCATTCATTGACTCATGGGGGTTTTATTTGTGCATCATCTTATAAAATCCATAACTGATATCTTACTATGATCCTCATATAGCAGACTGGACAGGTTAGAAGAACAGAATGCACAGCAGTCAAAAGTAACTTGATGGACAAAACAGGAGGCAGATCCCACAGTCCCTTAGGCATGCTTCCAGATGACGGCTTGCCCAGTTACACTTATTTATCTATGCACAGAAATAATGCTGTAATGAAATCCTAGACAAAAATCTTAAAGGATTATCATGCCAAGAGCACTGGTGTAATGATTGGAGCAAGCAATGGCAGAATCTGTTCCTGTTAACTAAAATGAGGGCAGAATCTGAGCTGAAGAGAAAAAATAGTAAAGATTTTTGTATTGGAATAAACTTTGCGAACATAGCAACAGAGGTTTGGACTTTTTTTAGACATTTAATTGTTTAAAGGTGAAAATAGGCACCAAATATGAGGAGGTTTTATCAACACTATAGGATTAAGGAGCAAGGAAGAAGCAAGGGAGTATGAGACACAATCTGGAAGCCTTGTATGAAGATAAGCTAACCTACATTGTCAGGGGCTGGGGTTCTCTTTTATATGACAGTTTTCATTCCTGCTCAGCAGTTCACTTTCTGATGATAATTATAACATTATTTGGAGATCTAGGTTTGGTTTAGGGTCTGGTTTTTGTTTGGTTTGGTTTGGTTTTTGTTTATTCCTTTTTTGTTTTCCAGTAAAATCCATCATGTGGCAAACAAAAAGCAGTTTTGCTTAGGATTAATTATAACAAAAGAAAGCTTTCACAATGTTTCTGCTATAAAGGTTTCCATAATTCTATTTTAGAAATCAACAAACAAAAAAAAATCCACCCTTTTATTTTTATGCAGTGTATGATTCTCATGTTTTGCCACTGCTGTCAGTGTACTCTAGCTTAATATTTTTTTCTGTGTTTTATTTTTGGTTTCATTGTATTTTCAATAATTAGCTGATCGTGACTTTTTATTTCTGTTTTTTCCTCATGATACTCCTTTTTGTGTTATGCTCCCTCTCCACCTGTGCAAGATTCATATTTGCCTTCTTTATAAGAGAAAATGAAATGGCTTTTATTGACAAGATATCTATTTCTTTCCTTGTGAGAGATCATCTGCTGCCCTTAGAACTTGATTGATTGAAAATGTTTGTTAGGGCACATACTCCACTTTACAGAGAGACCCTGAGTTTCTAATGATCATGATATACAGGATACAATATTGTAAAAGTGATACATTTTGGCAAATAGTCATTGAAAATATCTAGCCTTTAGAATGAAGCTCAGCATATGATAATTCCAAGGCCACGGGTTTTGTGGAAAAAAATTTACAGTGCACACACCCCAGGTTCAGCAAATGCCTACCAAGGGCACAGTGTTGGAGCATTAAAAGGCTGAGGTTCAATTCCTTACTTAGCTTTTCCACATGAGCCTGGACATGTTGCTTAGGCAGGTCAATAGGAGCATTAGATGCTACTTTCTAAAGGAGGATCTCCTTGCATTACAGGGTGTGGACAATGTAAATGTCTGAGATATTGAGACACAAAGGTCACTGAAAGTGGAGTGAAGAAAGAGAAAGATGCACAGAAAGGGAAGATATAGCTATTGATTCCTCCCTATAGTAGTGATATTTGCTCAAGCATACCTTAATGACTGAGAATTCACCTATGCTTTTTTTTCCTTACCACCATTAGGTGAATGAATATGACCACTATGTAAAATAAGACAAGATCACAGTTTTTTTCAAACTAGAAATAAATTCTTAGTTTTCTTCTTGTGTTAGAAAAACTTTTTCAAATGTTCTCTACTGTCTTGCTCTATGATTGAAGTGAAGGAATGAAAAAGGATCCAATTACTTCAATCATGCCAATGTCAAAGAGAGCAAGATTTGGCCTCCTGCCTCCGTTTTATAGAAAAACTGTCACAAAAGTCTCCCACATAACTTTTACGCAAGAAAAGATAAAAGAAAACTGGACTTCAGTTCATATCACTCTCTCTGGAGATGCCTTTACTGATAACATCGGTGTTCCTCTGCAGTCACAGGGAATGATGTGACTTCATATTTTGTAGTGATTTGCGTACTTGCTGTCCAGCATTCAGCTACTTGGTATTTCTGTATAATCTGAAGTTGTACTTCAGCTCCAGTTAACAAGTGAAAAGCAGAGATGGCACACAAAGTCTCTGTAACCTGTAATTTACCACTGCAATTCAGTGGTAAAAATCTCTCAGTTAAAGCAGATAGTTGTGTTATTTATCATAGCAAATAAAGGAGGAATTAATAAAAATGGGGCAGTGTCTCAAATACTCCTGCATACAGCTAAAGTCTTTCTTTGTATGAACTCACTTTCATCGCTTAATATTTGTGTCTTAGTTATTTGCCTGTTCAGTGACTGTTTCAGAGCAAGGGCTTTTCTGTTCTTGTCACCACAGCTCATAACTTTTATTACTAGGATCAACTCTCTTTCCTTCTCACCACATTTTTAAGAAACCATTTTTTTATGATGTGGTAAGTAATACTGAGCACAGTATAATTGAAGCCTTGCCAGAGAATTTGTTAAGACTTCCTTATATTTACATCCTATATTTATAGTTCTATGTTGGCTTTTAAATTTATTCCTGAAGTTGTCTAGACGTTTATGGACCCAAGACCACTATTACATCAAAATCCTGGAGAACATGCTCTCTTCTGCTTCATTTCCGTACTCTCTTTTCTTGTATTTGTAAAACATGTGTGCTTTAGATGTTTTTATTTTCATTGAGAGAAATTTTTTTTCTCCATTTACAAACCTCTTACGCAAGGAACTGAGCAAGTTCACAAGCTGTTTTCCTTTCCTTATTTTTTTTCTTTTGGGTATTACATAGGGAAACTCCAGTAACAAATTGCCATCTGACCAGATATATGTTATGTCCTACACTGAGTACCCAATAAAATGAGCCAACTACATCATCAAAAGCTGGATGATTTTGTGTGGACTAAAACTCAAAGCCCTTATGTTTAACGTTATAGCTCTTTTGAAGGCTTCCTGTGGGCTTGTCTATTTTGCAGAAAATGTTGTGTCTTGAAGAAATCCTTGGGTTAATGCCAAACCATGGTTGAGTGTCTACAACGAATAGTGCAGTGCTAGAGAGATATATTAGCTTGAGACTCAAAAGCAATACAGTTGTATTGGCCTGCAGATAATGTGCTTCCCAGCAAGGTGTATTACCTGTAATACAGCACTGACGGAAATATCAGCTCTCAATTTGAAGCTAATCTGGCTGTGGGTCCACCCAACTCTAGCAATTTTGAGTATTACTGGTACTGCAAGACAGATAAGTTTTCATTGACTTTCAGCAGGCAATTTAACTCACTCTCTGAGTATGGCAATACTTATATGGATTTTTTTTTTTTTTCAGAGGTTAAATAATTATTTAATTATAACATGCTGAGTAAATCTACTCAGACTATGGTCTATATAAAAAAGGCACCACAGAATGTCTTTCTAGGAAAAGATGAGCATAACCAAGGTACTTTTTCGCAATTTATACTAAGTTCCAGACAAATCTTTTTAGGAATTTAAAAGCTTCAGAAAACTTGTACAAAAGCTCATCTAAAAATTTTTTTGAAGGAGAATAATAAGGACATAAAAATTCATATTGCATGAGTTTATAATAATATAATAATAATAACAGTAATAATAACAGTAATTTATAAAACATAACAATCTCTCTATTATCAGTATGGGGCATGTGCAGTGTACCTAGCTAACATTTTAAATTTTTTTTACCCAACAATTTCCCATTTATGCATTGTGGTACAGGTTCAGATGCACCTCAAAGAATTTTTCAAGGCTGCTAAGTAACCAGGATTGGTTAAGGTCTCAGTGGAGTACAGTGAGCTCTGCTAAATACTTCTCCTTTTACCCCAGGATAGCCTGCTTGAAATAAAATATAACAGGCTTACAGAACTGAACCCCAAGAGAGCACTTTGCCACTTTAGAATGGGATTACTTTATCATCATTCCACAAAGCCAGCTGCTTCAATACAAACCGACACCACCACACCTCCACCACACCTCCACCCATGCATTCCCCACACACCCCAATTTGTCTAGGAGGGCCAAACTGTGAGAACTTTACTGAAATCAGTGTAAGCCACTATAAGCTCACACCCTGCGCATCATTCAAGGCTTGACGCTCCGTCACTGTAATATTTCATGAGAAATGTTCTGGGGCTTTGATCCAGTACTATCTCAGAAGAAAACATGACAAATCCTGAATCACTTACACCATTTCTTTCTGTACATGAGTATTTAGGCATTCCCTTTTCCCCTGCAAGTCTCCCTTGCAAGAACAGTCTGAGTCAAAACATTGTAACTATTAAGATCTGAGACTGGCCTTGCTTTTACTGTTTCCTCTAAATGTACCATTATTCTCTGGGTTTGAGCGGGCTAGTTTTTGTTCTTGAAATGAAAGCATATTACATTTCTTTTTCTAAAATATCCTGAAATAAACACTGAAATATATACAAGAACACTATGGGGTTAAAGGAAAACATACTCTTACCAAATATGTTTAGAGTTTAAAAAAGGCAAATTTAATTTTTATGCATTATATGGTTATTCAGAGATTTATAGTGTGGTCTGATGGACAACTACACACAAACCATGCCATTATTGTCCTAGCTAAGCAAGGATTTTGGACTTTCCACAGTAGAGTAGTGATGGTAATTGATTGCAG
The DNA here is from genome assembly GCA_039877255.1 of Loriculus beryllinus. Lineage (NCBI taxonomy): Eukaryota > Metazoa > Chordata > Aves > Psittaciformes > Psittacidae > Loriculus > Loriculus beryllinus. Next base: position 13,676 of record JBCJKH010021409.1, on the reverse strand, counting down.
GTATTTCAGGGAATGAGCAGCACTGGGATACTTCACTCCTTCAGCTTGCCTCAGACAACACTGAGGATGTATAGGATTGGTCTGTTTGGCAGGTACTGAATACATGAAGTATTTGTAATGTAACTAACTCATAAGTTGCTCAAAAATCTTGCTTTCACTAATATTTTTTCAACAACTTTATAAGGTTAGTTACTTTCATTTTTCAATACGCATCTCCTGTATTTAAAATGATTCAGATATAGAGGGAGAGAGAAAGAGAATGAGAGGAAGTAAAAGGTGGTATATGGCCATGTTTGGCACAGGTAGGGTGAGAGTAAATTGTAATGGAAAATCAGCTTTCACCAGGTGAAAAACATATAAGACCATTTTGATTCTTTCATTATATACTCGTCCTTCCATGATATAAGGTCTAATGCCATGGTTTGTTAAAGAAACGTAACTAATTTTGCTTAGGAACTAATGTTTCAAAATCTAGAGTGTAAAGAAATATCTCGTTCAGTGCAATGAAGTAATTTGTTTAAGCTCAGTGGGGTTTATTTTACCTTAATAATCCAAGGAGTGTTGCTCTTTGAAATTAAAACTGAAAAGCTTGCCCTAGAAAATGACAAAAACCAGTTAAGCAGCTAATTTCTAGATAACAGTAGATGAAGAGCAAGGTTTGTTGCTGGCTCTTATTTGTGCTGGTTGACACCTGGACTCTGTTGAGACAAACTGTTTATGATGAGTTAGTGCTAGGGCTGGAAGAACTGCTTTTCTCACACAGAACTACTTCCTGAATTTGATTTAAAGTTAAAATTGTATTTTTGGTGTGTGAATTAGAAAAGCAAAAAAATTCACAGATCTATTCAATCTTCCAGCCAAGGTTGAGAGGCTTGTTCTACCTCCACTTCTCTGGAGGTCATTTTGAATCCTAACCAGTTCAGAGCCCTGGATGAGGTTCTTCTGTAGTCCCTGGCAGCGCATGAAATTTAGCACTATTTCCATTCTTCTGGCAGATAGTGTCATAAAAAGTGACTTGTCAGTTTAATAACAGCTTTATTTGGACTAGCTATGTACTATGGTTTGTGTGAGAGTGAAATATGAATTAACTGGACATAAAGAATGCTTTCCGTATTAAGGAAAGTGGCTGGGAGGAAGCATGCAAACAGTGAAGATAGAAACTAGAGAAACTAGAGATAGTGAGAAAGAAACCAAAGGGAGTGGTAAGTTGACTGCTCCACTAGGTCCTGATGAGTTCCAGCTAAAATCAAAAGGGATTTCTTTTATTGACTTTGATGGAACTTAAAGAGGACTCCAAAGACCAGACGTGAAAGTAGATGTTAAAAAGAGAGTGAAGTAATGGTAATGCTTGATACTGACAGTGAAAATTGATGAAAATGAGACAACATGGGCAGAAACATTTGAAAGTGAAAATTACATGGTCCAGCCTTGTGAGAGAACTGTGATTATAGATTATTTTATCTAGAATAAAATTAGGAGACTGAAGTCACTGCATCACTTAGGGAAGCTATAGTCAGTCAGTAAATTTTTACCATGTGACAAGAGAAGAGAACAAATGCAGAAAAAGCAGGAGGAATCTGCAGACTGGGAAAATGTCATTCTTGTTACATTTGTATGCCATAGCTTATTCCACTTGGATTTTAGCAAATGTACTACCTGTTATAGAGTGATTATTCATTATTTGCATTGTGCCTAGACCTGAGAGCCTTCAGCTGTTCACATGGCAAAGTTTTATTCCAAAATACACCTTTATATGGTTATGGCGTTCCAGGGCTTCCAAGGAGCCAGATGGTGCTTGTGTACCTGCGGTCGCCATGACTCTTTGCAGCTTGGCAGGAAGAATTCTCTCTTCCTGGGTTTCCTAGCTATGTCTCTGAGTGCAGGTCCCTGAAGGAGATCTGAATATACAAGCTGGCTTGCTTTCTCTGTTTCTCAGAAGACAGAGCACATGGTTTCACTCTGATGCACCCAGACTTTCAGCCCTAGGCTTGACACCATAACAAGACTATATTGATTGACAGGCAAGGTTGAGCCTTTAGTCACAAGACTGAAAGCAAAAGTTTATAAGTAAAATAAATGCATTAAAAATTCTAGTTTCTGCTTGAACAGCAGCTTGTTTGCTCAGCTGGCTCACCAGCACACTTGTGGCCAGTCATGACTACAAAAGCCAGGGACCCAGATTGAACTACATCTGCCAGGTGGATCGTGCTTCCAGTGCAATTCCTGTTCCCAAAAATCCTACTATTTTTCTGTGGAGTTATACTTTAAGAACAAATACCCATGACTTTTTAATTTTAATTATTCAGCCATGAAAGGAGTAAACTAGTCCCTTTTAGGGGCTAGTACCTCTGGCACTTTTGTTCCTGGTTATCAGTCATTGCAAATCCTATTAACAAACAGTGATTACTTGTTATACAAGATAGAAATCATGCATAGAATTATACAATGGTTTGGATTGGAAACGACCTTATGATCATTTAGTTCCACCCCCCTGCCATGGGCAGGGATGCTTCACACTCGACAATGTTACCCAAAAGCTCTGTCAAAAACGGCTTTGAGCACTGCCAGGGATGAAGCATTCACCACTTCTTTGGGCAACCTGTTCCAGTCCCTCACAACACTCACAGTAAAGAACTTCTTCCTTACATCTATCATAGAATCATAGAATAGAATCTAACCTCATAAAATCTAGCCTGAGCTTCCCCTGTTTAAATGTGAACCTGTTACCCCTTGTCCTGTTGCTGCAGTCCCTGATGAAGAGTCTCTCCCCAGCATCCCTATAGGCCCTCTTCAGATACTGGAAGGCTGCTATGAGGTCTCCACGCAGCCTTCCCTTCTCCAGGCTAAACAGTCCCAACTTTCTCAGCCTGTCTTCGTACGGGAGATGCTCCAGCTCCCTGATCATCCTCATGGCCTCCTCTGGACTTGTTCCAACAGTTCCATGTCCTTTTTATGTTGAGGACACCAGAACTGCACACAATACTGCAGGTGAGGTCTCATGAGGCCTTCCCTAACATAAATAGCAACTCCCCCTCCCCATCTGCTGGGCCTGTCTTTTCTAAAGAGCCTGTAACCTTCCATTCCAGCACTCCAGTCATAGGAGCCATCCCATCATGTTTCTGTGATGCCTATTATATTATACCCCTGTAGATGTGCACACATGTCTTAATTCCTCTTGTTTGCTCCCCATGCTATGGGTGTTTGTATAGAGGCATCCGAGCCAAGCTCCAAATGAAGCCAGCTCATTGGCTGGAGTGGCTGGAATATCTCTGCATTGCTCCTAACATTTATTATAGGTGCTGGCAACTGACTAGGTGTGTCGGAATGGAATGATGCCCTCCTCCCCCAGCACGTCCAGTTTAAAGCATCCTTGACCAGTCTGGCAAGCCTCCTATCAAAACTGCTCTTCCCCTTCTTTGTCAAACCAGCTCCACCAGCCTCCAATAGACCTGGCCTCCCATTTTGAGTCCTACGTTCTAAATGCCCAAGCCCCTGACTATGGCACCACCTTTCTAACCATTTATTAACCTGGCAAATTTGCCTAGCCTTTTTAAGGTCCTCCCCTGTATCCTGGAGAACTGATGAAGACTATCATTAACGAAAAGAAAATCACTGAAGCCTGGAACTGCTGCTTCTTGTTCTTTCATTATGCCTGCCCAGTCTTTTCTAAAGCTCTCTTTAAAGAGTGGAAAACTGCTCTTAGATTCTTCTCTTCTGCAGGCTGAAGTCCACTTCACTTTGCCTCTCCTCTTATACCATATACTCTTAACTCCCTCACCAAATGGTTTAGTCACCCTCTGCAGTCTGCTGGCAACTCACTTGTTTGGGGCAGGGCCCACCCAGCTTTTATAGAGTGTTTGAGATGTGACCTCACTGGAGTTAAGCAGATGGTAAATAGAGAAAAGTGAACAAAGAATAAATGAGTAGAGGACAAATGGAAAGAAATGCTCCATTTCTTAAGCATTACTCCCTAGCTTGCCATAATCATCCCTGATCTGTTCCAAGTCATGTCATTTGTCCACAGAAAAATGACAACCAGAGGAGTCTCTTGCGGTTCATCAGACTACAAATGTACATCAAACTACATCTTGGTCACTTTTCAAGGCTGCCGTAACACTCAGTATGTCTACAGCTTTGCTTATGACCTTGGTATATGAAAATCTCTAACATCTTCCACTTACATGCTTCCAGACACCTTCAGTTTATTCTATATGTAGCTGTAACTTACATTTATTGATCATCTATTAATTACACATGAAGTATTTCTAAGTGTACCCTTCATATAAAGTATGATTCATTCACCAACAGAAATGTATTGTTTCTGGGGGTTATATTATATAAACCAGAACTTTATTACTAATAAAATGAAATTACAGTATCCTGTAAAAATCATTCATGATTACAAAGAGAAACTATGCTGACATGTTTAATAGTATTAGAAATTGAATAGTACAGCTATTCTATTTTATATAGAATATACATGGGTTTGAATGGCTAAAATGCACTTGGCTTCTTTCTTTATTTAATATTTACTTCGATCCACTGCGTTGCTCTAACTTCTATCTTAATTCTCTATAAATCATGGAAGACATTTGGTTTAATTATTTGTTCTACCTGATCAAAGCCATACCTATATGTAACAGCACAATACCCAGGAGAAAATTCGATAGACAGTCCCAGGCAATTTATACTGAAAAAATATTTACATGAACACTGCTGGGTAAAGCAACTGCAAACAGAAATGGTGAAATGTACAAACTCCCAGAGGAAAAGTGCATAGCTGAAGAAAAAATCAGTGGGAAAATTACCTTTTTCTTTTCCTAAAAGATTTTAAGGCCTGATACTTACATGGTATAAAATACTGTATTTCTACCAACTTCCAGTACTTGATTTAATGGCTGGCTGATTTATGCCACTGGGCAACCTTGCTCAACATCCATTAATGTTACTCAGAACATAGTTTGACTCAGAATCTCTATTCCACAATTTTTCCCCAAGACTTCAGATTTGCCTACAAGGTTACCTTGCAATAAGAATATTCTTTATAGTCATGTCACACTAATGGGGATGCTTCATTCATGTTCAATGAGCTGACTTTTACATTACCATGATGCATTGTTTCTATGGAGAGAATTGATTTTATTTTGAATGACATACTCAACTTGGGGAAGAAGTATGCTGCTCTCTTCACTCCCCTTTTAAACACCATGCTTGAAGGCTTGAAGGACACTTAACAGAAGGAGTCAGGTTGGAAGTCAATGTAATTGAGTACGGAACTGAGTTTTGAAGTATCAGAATTTGTTTCCAGACATCATTTAAAATTGCATCAAAATAAAATTCTGATATAATTTTCTATACTCTTTCATAAAGTCTGTGCTGCACCAGCAGTGTTTGGGTGCAAGGTATGACTTGTACCTTCTATCTTCTGTATGTCACCACTGTATCACAGCACTTTTGGGGCCAGGAACAGACACTAACAAAGGTTTTCAAATCGGCAGCTATGTATTGCAGCCGTAGTGTCAGAGAGAGACAGCAACAGTGGGTATGGCTGTTGAACCAGCTTCATTCTGTGCAAAACTGTTTCCAGACTTGTGAAAAACACCGATAGGTACATTTGGTACAGTTACCCCTTTATCTGTAGTGTTACCAGAAAAAAAAATGGGTACCCCTGCGATCTGTGCAGAGCCTTCTTCAGAAGCCCAGTGGCGTAAGAGCTTCTTTGTCTCTGCTGAAATGTGTGGCTATTTTCTTCTGAAAGCTCCGCACTCTGCACTGCTACTGGCAAGTTATGAGGTACAGACAACAAGAAATCTTGTGATGAAGACAGGTGCCATTATTTAGTAGGTATCCACATGTTTTAGGGCTTACCAGGAGATAATAGTTGCGCTGTGCATTGCTGTACATCAACAGGAAGCTCACTTTATGGTTATTACCTGCACTAGGTCCATCAATTGAGCAAAAGGTGGGATTCAGGAAATCATAATTTGGAAAGCCTACAAGTACAGACTTACCTAGAGAATCAGATTTGTCTTCTTTGACAATTTTACCTCATAAGACTTATACCTACCAATACAATTCAACTATGCTATAAAGTAGATAAGTAAAACAATAGTCTTGATGTAAATACACCTTTTATGCTAAAACACGAAAAATAATGATGATATGTTAGAGTGGTGAGGCACTGGAATGGGTTGCCCAGGAAGGTTGTGAATGCTCCATCCCTGGCTGTGTTCAAAGCCAGATTGGACAAAGCCTTCAGTGACATGGTTTAGTGTGAGGTGTCCCTGCCCATGGCAGGGGGGCTGGAACTGGATGATCTTAAGGTCCTTTCCAACCCTGACTATTCTATGATTCTATGATTAATTGACATCACAGGAGTCTGAGAAGTCAGATGAAAGAGAGGAGGGTAAAATCGAATTGCCTAACCATGACTGGAGCAACAATATATACTTAACACTCTCAGTATGAACTCTAAAATTTTCCAATACATCTAATTACTGTAGTGTGCCAAAATCTAATTAATTTGCATTTTATCTTCCAGAGATGTGCTAGCCTCAGAGCCACAGTTAAAGAAGGCTTCATGATTCCTAATGATTTTAATTATATACTCTTTCTAAAATGTTCTCTATTTAGAGAAATGTATGATGGGTTATAACGGGTAGGAAATGGTGAAGCGCCTTATGCATTGTATTTTGTGAACGCTTTCAGACATTATCAATAACAGATAATTTTCATTTACATCAGTAATACATATCTTTTTCTCTTAACAGCATTTCAGTATTGAACTACTTCCAGAGCAAGTATTACGTGAATATCACAATGTAGATAGAGATCTGATGTATACTTTTATTTCTACAAAGTTCACATTAACCTCAATTAAAATGCCATAGAGCAGATATGCCTAAAGTTGGTGAGTGTCACTGAAGATCTACTTAAAAATCAATGTTTCATTCATACTTCCAATGCTTGCCTTCAGCCTTTCCCTTCCCTCCAGAGCTGCCCCTGTGGTCTTTTCCCTGGAACATCTACTACCAGCCAGTTTCCTTACCAGTTTGATCCTTCAATCAACTTCAGAAGTTAAAAATGACCATGAATTGCAGATAGCAGGTTGGGAGCAGAAAGACAGAAATATGTGGGAAGAGTGTAACAGAAGACAGGAGAGAAGACAGATTGCAACTGAGCAGCAAGTTGAAATCTTCAGGCCCAAAAAAACATTACTGGTATTTCCTGGTTAAATGTGAAACCTGTCAAGTTTCAGTACATGAGGAAAACTTCACCTGACAAACTGCAATTAAAAACCCCCAAAACCCAACAACCAACCAACCAAACCCCTCCTCCAAAAAAAACCCCAATCAAACCCAAAACCCAAGAAAACAAACAAACAAAAAAACCCCAAACCCATAAACCTAGAACAAAACAAATCCGAAACAAACAAAACAAAACCAAAACCCTTCCAGAAAATTATTGTTACAAATGGCTAAACGCATATTTCAGTCTACTGGAAATAAAATGTGTTAGGAAGAGAAAGGGGAAGCTTTCTCCTAGAGTAACAACAAACTTAAATCTTTCAAAAATTGCTCAGCAGCAGTGGGCTGATGTGTAGTTGAGCTAAAAGACCAGTACAAGAATGCTGAGTCTACAGATCATTTGAAATTCCTACAGCATTTCTGCTGAGCTGGGAAAAAAACCCTTTTCATTCTAAGAAACAAAATTACAGAGACCTTGTAAACCCCAATGCTAACAAGTTTATTTGTACTGATTACATGGTGCATGATTTGCTGTGTCAGATCAAACAACATTTCACCAATACAGTACTAGCAAATGTCAACAGCAGTATTTCCATTGCAGTTTCAGAAATCCAAATGCTTTTTTGCCTCAGTTATACCTCTTTGTGTTCCTCAAATGAAATTTAGTGGTAGGAAACACCATTGACTCATCACGTAAAGAATTCCTAACAAATATAAAGCCTTTCTGCCTGGAGCTACAGGCAAAAGGATGCACCGTGAACAAAATGACAAAGTGGCAAGAGTGCAATGTTTTTGTTTTCTTGCATCTTTCATGTACTTCATGTGGGAACTGTGCCAGGTGGCCCACACTTGAAAATAGGAAGTCTAAAATGTCTACAAGTCTATACCAACTAGAGCACAAACATTTGTCTTGTAATATTCAGAACAAAGAATGCTGATTCTGGAGTGGCAACTGAATGCCAGTTTCAGAGACCATTACACTTATGGATCACCTAAAGGCAGTCGTGGCTTCAGTTAAAAACATCTGTCCATGTGCACTTGCAGGAGGTCCCTTTCTAGCACCTTCGGCTCTTCTATATGGCTGTGGCAGAGCTGATTTGCTGTAAACAGGGCCTAAAATTGCTCCTCAGAGAAGGTCCAACATACTGGAGAAACTTTGGATTACCTGCCTTGAAATGCTCAAGTTTTCAGAGAACACAGGTTCTAAAAAAATGATGGTATTTTTTATTCTGCTTCACATTACAGAAGCAGGACTGTGACTGCTCTGAATTTCTTGTTTCTTGGCTCAAAAAAGCAGTTTATCTGGCAACTAGGTTGCTAGTACTTTGAAGTGATTAGGCAAAATAGCTTAAACTGGAAGGAAGATGTGTGTGTGACTTAAGAGAGCATCTGGTTCTCAAATTTCAAGGGAAAATGTTTATCACGGAATGGTTACTCTTGTTATTCAAAAAGAATTACATGTTGTCCTTTCTCCTAAGCTAGTTATTTATATATGAACTAAGTTGTTTTGCACTTGAAAATCACGGTTGTGATGCCTGATAGATACACTTGACCAAAGCTGGAAATTAAAATAGGCTCTTTGCTTCAGTTTCTTTCTAAATGCCACTGCATAATGTGATCTGCTCTATGCTAGCAAGAGTGTACATAACAGTCACAAACTTGTTTTTTTAAGGACCATCTGGAATGCATGTGTCTGAGCAGAACCAGAAGAGAAATTCAGCAAAGTACCAAGCACCACATAGAAATCAAAGAGCATGCTTCCTTTCTTGTGGGGAAATAAATGGGGCAGGAAGATGAGTTTCACTATGTGTCTCAGGCCAGGATGTTCAGGGCATTTTCCAATCTGAGTGAAAAACTAAATAAACTTTAGTAACGGAGAGTATTTTCATGAAAACCAAAGTGCAAAAGACTAGCATTGAAAAATATTTGACTTAGTCATAAATATTCGAAGGAATCATGCAAAAGTTTAATATATGATTAATAAGGAATACAGCTCATTTATGTTCTTTAAAACTGACAGGTCAGTGGATGGAGCTCAATGGACATGAGTTCCAATACACTCTGTTTTGTTCTTCCTTGCTTACTGTACTATAAATGTTTTAATTTCAGCAGAATATCTGAAAATGATGCTGAAGTTTACATCAACTTGCTCATGAAGTACATTCATTTCCACAGTAAAAATGAAACATTTTCATATTGGTCAATTAACCTTCGTTTTGGACCATGCAAATGAAATGTCTTGATTTTAATTTTGATGGAATGAAGCATTCTGGTTAGATGAAGCAGAAAAATATCAAACTAAAAGACTTTGGAAAAAATAAGCCATATTAAATTAGACTGGCATCCTTATAGAATAGATTCAAGAATAAATTAAGAGGACAAGCTTACAGACTGATCTTCACAGTAGTCACAGATTGCCATGAGAAACAGATGTGATAACAATTCAAATCCTTTCGATTTAAATTGAGCCAAGTTTAGACGATAAACTCCCTGGGATTTGCATAAACTTGCTTCTTTGAAGTATGTACTTTCAGAGCCCTGTAATAACTAAGTATGGAAAGGCTGGAAACTAAACTTTGGAAGAATTGCAGAATCTGACTATGGTGAATCATCTGGAAGGGACTGGACCTGTGTACTAGCTTTATGCTTTTATTAGATGGTGGGTGTTACCAAAAACTTACCTATAAGCATCTTAGGTTAGGTTTCAAAAAGGTTGTCTTTCTGAGACAGAATTGCCAACTCAGTCTAGAGCATTAAAAAAAAATAAAAAAAATTAAAAAAAAAATCTGAGACAATTTTTTTCTTTTATTTTAAAAAAGGGCAATTATGAAGGAAATGGCAGTGACAATTTAAAAAAAAAAAAAAAAAAAACAAACCAAAACCAAACCACAGTTCTCTCCCACTGTTAATTTCTGCCATCAGTCAAAGGCAATCTGGTGTAGGGTTTATAGGCAGGCAATCAGCACACACTGGCCGGTGTGAGCTAGAAAAGAAACTGGACAGAAGCTACTACTACTGAGTGTCTGATGGGATAAAGAAAGAAAGATTTCTTATTAAAATTAATGTAATTGAGATAAGCATTCAGCAGGGCAAGAGCCAAAGCAAGGATATGCTGTAGACTTCTCAGTAATAAAGTGGGTTGAGGTATGAAGTTTTTCCTACCCTGGGGTTTGTACGGCAAAGCTTTGGTAGCTGAGGGCTACAGAGGTGGCTTCTGTAAGATGTCAGAAGCTTCCCCTGTGTCCAATAGAGCCAATGCAAACTGGTTGCAAGAGGTACATGCTGCTGCTGACCAGGGCTAAGCCAATCAGCAACAATGGTAGCACCTCTGGGATAACACGGTTAAGAAGGCTGAGAAAAAACTGTGCAAAACCAATTGCTGACAGAGAGGAGTGAGTGAATGTGAAACAGCCCTGCAGACACCCAGGTCAGTGCAGAAGGAGGGGCAGGAGGTGCTCCAAGTGCCGGAGCAGAGGTTCCTCTGCAGTCCGTGGTGCAGCCCATGGTGAGGCAGCCTGTGCCCCTGCAGCCCATGGAGGTCCATGGAGAGCAGATAGCCATTTGCAGCCTTCACGCTGGAGCAGGGGGCTGCTCGAAGGAGGCTGTGACCCAGTGTGAATCCTGAGCTGGAGCAGGCTCTTCTTGGGAGGATCTGTGGCCCCGTAGAGGCAGGAGCCCACACTGGAGCAGGTTTGCTGATAGAAGCTGTGACCTGCAGGGGACGCACGCTGCAGCAGTCTGTTCCTGAAGGATGCACGCCATGGAAGGGACGCACGCTGGGCTGGTTCATAAGTAACTGCAGCCTGTGGAAAGGACTCACATTGAGAAAGCTCATGGAGGGCTGTCTCCTGTGAGAAGGATCCCACGCTGAAGCAGGGGAAGAGTGTGAGGAGTCCTCCCCTGAGGAGGAAGGAGGAGCAGAGACAACGTGTGATGAACTGATAATAACCCTTACTCACCATTCCCCTGCACTGTTGTGGGGGAGGATGTATAGAAAATCAGGAGTGAAGTTGAGCCTGGGAAGGTGTGCAGAGAGTATTTTTAAGATTTGGTTTTATTTCTCATTATCTTATTGTGATTTAACTGGTTACAAACTAACTCTCCCAGGTCAAGCCTGTTTTGCTCATGGCAGTAATTGGCAAGAGATCTTTCCCTGTCCTTATCTCAACCCAGGAGCTTTTTGTAATATCCTCTCTCCCTGTCCAGCAAAAGAGATGTCCTGGGTTCAGCAGTCATTTTTCTCCTTCTTAGTTGCTGGTGCAGGGCTGTGTTTTTGACTTTCAGCCTGGGAACAGCGCTGATAACACCGATGTTTCTGGTTGTTTTTAAGTCATGTTTACTCTGACCAAGGACTCTGTGAATCTCATGCTCTGATAGGGAGAAGGGGAAGTCTGGAGGAAGCAGAGACAGGACATCTGACCCAAACCGACCAAAGAGGTATTCCATACCACAGCACTTCATGCCCAGGATGTAGAACTGAGGGCAGTTACCTGAAAGGACTTTGTTGGGTTACCCACTGCTTGGCTGGGCTGCGTGTCGGTCGGCGGGTTATGAGCGGTTTTGTTATCTTCCCTTGTTATTTCCCTTATCATTATTATTGGTGGTAGCAGCAGTGGTTTGTGTTATACCTTAGTTACTGGACTGTTCTTATCTCAGCCCGTGGGAGTTACATTCTTTCGATTCTCCTCCTCATCCCTACGGGAGCTGGGGAGGATGAAGGCATGGAGTGAGTGAACAGGCTGCATGGCTAACTCGACAACTGGGCTTAAACCACTACATATCGATAAAAGTGAAGCGTCACTACAACTATTCTTAATGTTGACGCTTATAGTGAAGTTGAGTAGGATGCAAATATTCATCCTTTCAATATTCAATCCAAGTTTAAGGTATAAAAACCCATATGTTTTAACAGAGAGACTGCATATTAAATTCATATGCCAGCAATAATCCCAAATTAGGCAATGTCTACAGTATGCTTGTGTGAGACAAGTATTTCAGGTGCTCTCTGTATCATGAACATGGCTTTTGGACATTTCTGGAGTGAAAATTTGCTAGCAGAGAAGATGGAGATCAAACTAGACAGAAAGTAGCTTATGCATTGAAGTATCTTTGTATTCTAGACAAACTGCAAGACATTGACATTACTTATTTCTATGAACACATATATATTGTAAAAAGTTCTCAGAGACGGAGATTTTGTGTGGATCCAGAATACCAGTTCTTTCTTTATAATATGGTCATATCAGCAACACTTAAATTTTAGTTGTTAAAAATTCCATAACCAAGTTAGAATTTATAAATACATGGTTCACAATCTCCTTGTGTAAAAGGTTGAGTGCAAAGTATCTATGGGAAACATTTTCACTTTCAGTGAAAAATGAATATGGAAAGCCTATTGATGTAGATTTCGGTTCCCATAAACTACTCTGCAGTGTCATGTGGGTTATCAGACTCAAGCATCATGAAAGGCAATGAATACCTGGGGAAAACAGGCAGACAAGATTGAGCCACTCTCACTCTCTCTGTCACCAACTTCTGAGTATGAGAGACTTTTCTATGTCCTGAAAATCTGGACTGGTTCACTTAAATCACTGAAGAAAATAAACCTCTCTTTCACTTTCAGAAAGAGAAAACTCCTCTTTTTTTTTTTTTTTAAAAAAAATTTAAAATTTACAGATAGATAAGAGATGTTTTATTTTACATAGTAGGTAAGGCTGACAATAAAACACCTTTGTTTCTCAAAAATATCTACATAGTTCTGTTGAAAGAGTGGAGCTGAATTCAGAAGTGATACAACAGGTAAAAGTGAAGAGTAATGCAAAAAGCTTGTTTTATAGTCAACTCTGGTTTATTTACTCAGAAGATGAGATACTGAAAATATCAGGAACAATTCAGACAGTTCAATATTTTTTCATTATAATCTTCCTTGTTTCAGGTAGCTGTTGTCTCGTTTGTTTTTTTCCCCAAAAAACTGATTCTTGGGTGGCTTGATTATGCTGACTCAGGATCATAATGTTTTCATAAATACACAGAGCCAGTAAGGTCTGCAATCAGTAATGCTAAACCACCTTTGAGCTGAACCAGTCCACAGAGAGCCTCTACTTTTGCATGGTTTATCTGTGAACTTGCAAGTGCACCCACAACTAGTGGAGAATTATCTTAGACTTGTGTCTACTACTTTACACTCTCCCTCAGACCTCCTGCACTTGAATCAAAGTTAGCTCTCATAATAAAGAGCTAGGGGAAAGCCTGATTGGCTTGCATGGCAGTTTGGAATACTCAAAAATAATCTGATATGAAACTTAGAGTTATCAATTCCAACTCATCATTACAGCTAAAAGAATTCAGTGTGTATAAACATGAATATATATGCTAGAAAAATATGCCATGTCATTCAATAACATTCAATGATCTTCAGAGAGTATTGTC
>JBCJKH010021408.1:0-12257 GCA_039877255.1 Loriculus beryllinus | reverse complement strand
AGTAGATGCTTGCACTACTTGCATAGATTCCAGTAAGTCGTTTTCATACTCTCCTACTCTCCAAGATGGACCACTGAGCTGGAAATGCCCCTGATAGAAATGTGGGTTTCTGACCATATGATTAAGTAAACATACTGAAATGTAATAAGACCTTTCTGGAAGTTTTGAAGAAAACAGGGACAAAAGAGAATCAATACATTCTAAACACTCCTTTTACAGCTTCTCTAGTACGAAAATAACAGTGAAAGACTAGTACGGCTTTCAGGAGGAATTTTTACTGAGCATTGTTCTTAGTAAGCTCTGGCTTGTCTAAGGTACTGAAAGATACTGCAGAGCGACAGAGTCAGGGGTAAGCCAAGGTGTTTAACAGAGCATTTGGTATCTCTATTATTATAACCTCTCAGCATGCTCCCTCTGCTTATCCATGGGCTTCCGGGCTGCCGCACAACTTCAGCTTACTCAACAAAGGCTTCTGTGAGGCAGCAATGAAGTGATTCTAAAGATTAGCAAAAGACACAGAAGACAAAGGTTCGAAAAGGAAAATCCTCAATCACAAAGAGAACACATCTTTTTTCTATCTCCCCTACAAGGTAAAAATGTCATGAACTAATTGGTTTTTTAGGTATTTACCTCCACACTGTACCTTTCAGTGTATGTGCTTGCGTGGCTCTGGTTGTCTATGGTGAGACTACACCTGAATAAGCACTCTGCTCTGAAGGCCAGCCATTGTGAGCAATCAGTAGTGTCACATTTGCAGCCCATCTCCAGAAAATACATGGCCTACCTGAGGCTCATGCTTGATGGATTTATTAAAATAAATCTTGAGAAGATGCCACGATCATTCAGGAACCATGTTACTGAGTAACCTTTGTCTGCTCTGTGGAGGATTTTTAGATCAGGACCAATTAGTACTTGAAGACCAGTGGCTACGACTTTTGTGCATTACCCAGCAGCCCTGGGCCTTCCTCCCCTCAGAAATGAGCACAGCCAGGTTCCAGATCTGTAGTCAGCCAGGACAAAGTCAGCTAGCAGTGGACCTTCCCAGCATCTAATTGCCAACAAACAGTCCTCTCCACCACAGATGTCAATCTTCAGGACAGCTAAATGTCTGTTGAACACCTTACTGATCAGAAGGCAGCTGAAGATGAGGCATGGGTTTCCACCACTCTGAAGATCCTCCTTCATGATCATGCTTGATGAAATACAATTGTCTGGCTTATCCATTTTGCAGGGGCTTCTCTGCACCTTCTACAGATATTTCTACAAGCTAAGACTTGAACTATAGCCCCCAGGGTCTTATTAGAGCTTTCCATATATTACAAATTCAATATTTACATATTAAAAAAGAATGTTTTCTCTAATGAATGCAAAAGCATCACAACAGAAACACACATCACTTCCTGCCTCCTTAAACATTTGGAAATACATTTGGTCTAGCCACTTAATGCCAACTTTATAAAATCATCATAAAAGACTACTTTTCACAGGACAGATTAGAAAGCAAATTAGCTCCAGATTGTGCATATTTCATAAATAATCCCTGTATTTTTAAAACAAATTCTGACTGATATTGTTAGACAAATTTAATAAACATTAATGGCCCTCATCTTGGTATCACATTGGTCTCAGTCCTAACTGAAACTAAGTTCACAGCCTGTTTTGTCATTAGATTGGCACAGATTTCTGGATCCTCCTTTGCATCTATTATTAGAAAATATCTTCATCATGCACAAAGAGCTAAAGTTTGAGAAAATTTAGTTTATATGAAGCACTTAAGCATAAGGCTATTAGCTGATTTCTGTATAAAATGCTCTTTACCTCAAATAAAGCTGAATTTTGGTCCTTTTCATTAACCAAAAGAGAACAAAACCCACCAAGAACCCCAAACAAACAAAACAACCAAACAAAAAACCCAAACAAAAAAATGAAAAAAATATGAACTTCTTAATATCTCATTTTGAAAACAGCTCCTGGTTTTGTGCTATTTACATTTGTAGTTCTTTGACTGTAGTTACTTTGTAATGTATAATGCAGTTTGTAACTTTTGCAAATTGCCATCTTATGTGTGCTAATTATCTGTTAAAGACATAATATCCTATATGTACCTTTCTTGCTTAGGTATTGAGATGTTAAATTTTTCTTTTCGTTATTTAAATTTAAAAAGTACCTTACAATTTCAAGACATTTAGCCCCACTAATACAACAGAATATCCTCTGTATAGTTTATGATAAAAACTATTTCTTTGAAAGTGAATTTCTTTGACAGTGAATTCCAGTTAAAGTTGTACAAAGCCCAACCATATAAGATTTTCTTACATAGGATCTTAAAAAGGTATTTCTGTTGTCAGACTCATCGTTCTCAATTTCACACAGTACAAGAAGTCCAAAGACTTTCTGAGCATACTCCCCTAGCTTTCATGCGGAGTGGGGTGGCATTACCTATTGTACAGAGCAAAGCTGGTTTTACAGAAAACGAAACGGAAGAACTAAAGGCTTAACAGGGATTAATTTAGTTTCCATTCTAACAAGGAATCCCTTGAAAACAGAGATAGGTAGAGCACCTACCTCCTCCATTCTCCAAAGTAAATTGGCCATTGATCTTGAATTCACGTAATGCTCGAGTAGCACCTCAAAGTGCCACATGATGTCTTTAAACCATACAACAATTTGTATTTGCTAGTTTAAAGGTCACTATGTCTAAAAAAGACAAACTTATAAATTACTTTTAAAACCACTGCTAAAGTAGCTATTTACTGCAGTTCTGTAAAGCAGTGTCTTTGCAAGCACTTAAGAAGTCTTTTTCCCATGCTACCCATACATAACCAATTATACACAGTAGGAGTGATGTGCACGCCTGAAAGGAAAAAAGTCCCTGAATGTGGATTTCACAGTAACACCAGTACTGAAGTGAAGTGGACAGAAAGGTGATGAATGGATCATGATGAATTTCCCATAATACACAAATCCAAAGGTTGTTTTGCAAGAACAGAACCAGGATGAAAATTGTCCAGTTTTCATGCTCTGTTCAAAAGCTGATTCAATTGTTTGTTTGACTTCTAAATGAGGTCTTAACTATGTGTTTCTTTAAATATCCTATGTACAAGACATAATGAAAGACAATGAAATTTGTCTGTTAAAATACCAAACCAACTTACTGTAATGCAAAAGATACATTGACTGTTTTAAGCATACAGACAGAAATAATTTTTCCAAAACACTTTTTTCTATGAATTCCTGCAAGAATGTTAACTTCTTTGGCACTAAATGACACCTTAAACACTCAAACACCAGACTGTATCACAGAACCTCTCATGTACAAACACACAAAGAATCTCTCAATGCATAAATAAATTAGTAATAGCCAATAGCAGAACCTAGCTGTTTTTTGCAAGACATGCTAGTTATCACTTATCCCAGTCACCTGGTAATAGATCTTACAGAAGAAGGCGATACAGAACGAAAAGCTCTACAAAATCTCTCATACAGTGTACAGAAAGTATCAGTATAAAAATCATCCCTTACAATTGTTTTGATCCTGTAATAGATTAGGTGCAGCACGCAGGGAAAATATGAACAAGGTTTCTATATTTCAGTGCAGTGTGATAGGAGAAGCAGTACCACTACAGCTGGACATCTGGCATAGCGGGATGTTGAAACCACTCACACATTAAGTCCCTTTCAATACAGAGTGCAAAGCAACTGAGCTGTAGTACAGCTACTGGCAATTAGTGGTGCTTCTACATCTCAAAAGGCACTAGTTGTAGCGTGATTCAGTCCTCAGGCCTCCTGGGAACTGAATGGATGATAGCAACTTCCAAGGATTTTATACTCTGGCTTTGCTCCAAATTACAGCAAAACTGAAACACTCCCAATAATCTTGTAGGGAAAATTCCAAGTCTTTTTTGCTTATTTGTTTATTGTTTGCACTTGTTTTTAAAGAAATCAAAATAGACAAAAAACAAATCCAAAGAATCCCTTCAAAACTAAGAATTTTAAAAGATGCATTCCAAAACATTAAAATGTGTAATGTCTGACAGCCTTTTTTATTTTTTTGAAACAAAAGTCTATTGCAGTTGACCTGCTTTTGTGAAGTATTTTGATTTCAATAGAGCTGCATTTTCCAGGAGAGCTTTCACACTCCCAGAATTTGCAGATTTCTTCCATCTGTCTTACACTTAGCCAAGTTAAGCATTTAAATTTTATTCATTTCTCATCTTCAGTTCATTAAACAACTGATTCTCATTTTTGCATTACCCATTGCCAATCTATTTATCTCTTGCCATGTGACAGTGCATGGGTACACAGTCTGCCAGATGCGTTTTCGGCACGATACCACACCTTGGCCTAATAAATAGAGCAATACATGTAGAACATTTGCATTTCTGCAAACTTCCTTAAACAAACATAAACAAGGGCCTAGGTTACATCTACCAGTCCCAAATAAATCCACTGTTTTTTGAGCATTGTAGATGGCATAGTATAGGAGAAGACTCAGTGAATTAAGTTCCACATGTACTGTCCACTGCCACCTCTTGCTCTGTCATCAGATAATTTCTGTAATTCCTCCCTACTATTAATCAATCTCATCAAACTCTGCCACCACAGATCTTTGCACAAAATGCTATGCTTTACAGACAACCACTGAAAATGATCTGAAGACACAATTTCTCATGTCTCCTCAAAAACTGCGGGTGTCCAAGGATTCTTCCTTGAAGCAAAGATCAGGCAGCAACTATGGAAGGACTCAGATTTTTACTAACAGCACATGCCATCTAAATGTGGCATTCAGTGCTACTTACAGGAATTTGTGTTTCTTGGGTATCCCAACCAGCTGTTGAGCAGCAGAAAATGAAAGTCATATCACTTTCTCCCCCACTATCACAAGCTCGTTAAGAATCTACAGAAAGCATATAAAGTTAAGTACACCTCTGATACACAGAAGATGAATGACTAATACAAACCTCTGGAGGTCATCTAATCTAACCTTCCACTCAAAGCAAGGACTATCACTAACATGAGATGACATCAGCTTTGACCATGGTCAGTTAACTAGAACATCTCCAGGGACCAGAAAAAAACACGAAAATAAATAAATCTGATGGATGTCAAAACCATCAGATACTTCAGAGTTAAGAAAAGGACAAAATGTAGAAAGCTTAATAATGCACATTAATAATAAATATTATACAATTGCATTTGAAACAGCACTGCCAACATTTAAATTTAGGCTACTTGATCATCAGCACACCTGAAACCCAACCATGCTAAACACAACATGTCTAAAACTGGGAGATGTCATTGGAGGGAGGTGGAGCATGTTCAAGAAAATAACAAAAGCAATGAGAAGACTGGTTGGATTAGGTATTGTAAAATAACATACCTCTTTGCATCTGGGTCATATGGTTCTAAACTATATGAGTATAAACACATTCCTCACTGTGAAATAAAGATGCGATAAAAGAATCTTTAAGGAGTGTGAGCAGACCTTCCTTTCATTGTGCCTACCTTCAGAAATAATCCATCTCATGGAATTCACTCTGATATAGCTACACCAGGACGTTGTGCATACAGCCAGGATAACAAAAAGTTCAGTCTGGAGGTACATTTTCTTTTAATCTGCCTGGAAAATACTTCTGGAAATGAAAGGGACTCTCTATTTCTGTATCTCAGTCCGCAAAAAGTCATCCGGATGGGAGAAGGAAAGGGACCATAAGCAGGACTTTTGGCTTGCCATGTGTCTTCTCTTTGCAGCAAGATCATGCACGTGCAATTGTTCTTATACACAATTCTCCATTCCAGTGTTCATCACATTTCAGAAATGTTTTATTTGTTCATAGGTTTATCTGTAGCAGGGTAGCAAAAAAATGGAACCCAGAAGCAAGCTGTCTGGTGGCTACAGATAGTCTTAGAAAAAACTCTCTAAGTTAAAGGATATACATTTAATAGTGAATTGTACAACCAGTGTAGAAAAATCCTTCATGAAAAGGTGAATAAAAGAGTTTTTTGAAGATGAAAGAAAAAAAAAATGGAGCTTATTAGAAAAGTTTAAAACGTTACTGATAATTTTTCATATTTACACAAGGATCTAAGTGTTGCATCTTGCAAAAGATTATGTGAACCAGAGGTCTATGTATGAGTTAAGAGACTGTAGTACCTTCAAGCACCCAGCAAGCAATAAGTAGCAGAATCGACACTGTAGTTTGCAGGATCTGCTTGATTCTGAAGCCTTCAAAGCCACTTTTACTTAATTCCGTTTGTCCTATTTTGCTCATACTGCTGATGACAAAAAAAGCCCTAAGATCAGCCTTTCGCCTAGAATTCCAGCTCATTAGCCACATTAAAAAAGAGTTGGTGGCCATCTCATTTCCTAGCACGCAGGTGTCTCCTCCTACATGGCCTTTGGGATAACAACTTATTCAGAGGACAAACCTTGCGAGAGGACAGTGACATACCCACTGGGCTGCAAGGACAATTTCTTTCAGCTAGGACCATGAAGCATCAGGAAGGCTTGTCTGGGTGAAAGCCTGTAAGGCAGCTGGCGATCCTGCCCTATCTTTAGACCAAAGATCACTGCTTTCAGAGAAAGAAAGCCCAGTACGATTTTAATAGAAAGCATGTCTTTTAAAAAGAGTAAATAGAACAAAATTTCAAATAATAAAACAGAACCTAGTAACATCATGAGCAACTGTCTTGAACGTGTTAGCGCACAAGCCTATACTGTTATTTTTCACAGCATTTTAAAGCGTATTCCATTTTCTTCTGGTTAGAATAGGAATCTTAATCACAGGACTGGGGAGTGCTGATTGTACGATATCTGCAAATCTGCAGCCATGCTCTTCTGAATAATCTCCCAGTTTAAAAAAAAACTCTTTCAAATATATATTAAATCATCCTTAAGAAATGCTAATGTTAACCAACATAAATGAAGAGCTGTCCTGAAGACACTGAATTGTAATGACATTTCATTTACATCTACAAACGAAATGCTTTTCTCCTCTCTAAACTTAAGTGTTATTATGCCTGATTACATTTTCAGATATTTTTCCCTCTTTTGTTCCCCTATTGGACTGTCTGTTTTACAAACAGGTTTAAGCAAAACCAGTTAACATTTCCATCACGTGGACACTCATCTCACTTAATTGCATAGAGTTCAAACGTTTTGGGGATTACTAAAATGTGCATAGCTTTGCTTAGTAATGCAAACTTCCTTGATCTGTCTGAGCACAGTCTAAGACACAATAGTGGTTTTGTTCTGTACTTTTAACAAAGACAAAAAAATTGGACGGATTTAGGTCAAAGAAAAAAGAATATGCTAAAATGCTGTAGAGTTAAAATTCAGCTGCAACAGTAAAAAAATATCCTAATTAATTATAAACTTCATGAATACTAACTCAAAGATAATGTCAGTTATAACAGCACTATATTATTTGCAATATTTTTCCTCAAAATAGTACCTCACTATTCTTGGTGCCTAAACCTGCAGTGAAATTTCCTGTTTATCTTACCTCGCTCATATTTTTCCTTTCCTTTTTGTCACAGTGAGAAGTGAAATTATCATTGTGGTGCTCTGAAGATGTCCTATTTTCTGCTGGCAATAATGAGGCTGACTCGAAGCATCAGGAGTTATATACTGAATATATTTATCCATTCCTGTTCCATTACTTTATTGTCAACATGTAGTCATTTTCTCAAGTATTTTAACAACAAAATATCCAATGCCAGCTTTTATACTGGTTCTCCCACAGAACTTTTTCCTACTCAAAATTGGTTAGCCCATGACAAGTACACACATTCCATCATATAATTATGTATTACACTTAACCATACAAGTGATAATGAACACTGAAACTGTTGGGATTAAAGAAAAAAAAGAAAAAAGGAAAGAGGAAAGAGGAAAGAGGAAAGAGGAAAGAGGAAAGAGGAAAGAGGAAAGAGGAAAGAGGAAAGAGGAAAGGAAAGGGAAACTGAAAGGGAAAGGGGAAGGGGAAGGAAAGGGGAAAGGAAGGGGAAAAGGAAGGGAAAGGAATGGGAAGGGGAAAGAGAAGGGGAAGGGACGGGGAAGGGAAAGGAAGGGGAATGGGAACGGGAAGGGGAAGACTGATCTCTGCTGGCGTTCATATTTTGCTGAAAATTCTATTTCCAAATCAAACCAAAGTGGAAAGAAAACTGTTTATTCAGAAGCTTTTTTCATTGAAAACAGTAACAGCATTGTTTTCAAAAAGAAAAGAAAAGAGCTATTATAGGAATGGAAAAGAGCTTCCTGCTCTGTGCAATACCTTTAAATCATACATCCTCTAGACATGTCTCTGGGCAGCCAGTCTGCCAGGAAATGGCACATGAAACAGAACAGGAGTTAACAAACTGCATGGCTTATCAGCTCAGGAGACAGGCTGGGGTTAGTGCCCTGCTGTAGCCACAGACAGGTAGCTGGAGAGGCAAAAGTGAGAGCACACCAGAGCAAGAGGAGCCAGCAGCAAGGCTTCTGCTCTAGGGTAAACTGCAGGAGAGAAGAGCTATTGATTTTACATGTGGTGGGAAGAACTGCTTTCACCAGGTCAGTGATGACTGTGCTGCAGAGAAGACCCTTTCTCGCTGCTCCTTGTGAGACAGTGAGTGCTGAAAAATCAGCTCACCCCTGGCCCCCATTACCCAAATGCACTGATCTAGGGACCAGCCTTACTCCAACTGGCCAGTGAAAACATAACTAGTTGATGTTCTGGCTATAGCATAAACTGTGCCAACCTGTAATTCTATGTTCTAGTAAAAGGAAACACATAAAAAATAGAATATGCTTCAGTTAAATTCACTGAACATTTAGAAGAGGAGCTAAAATGAATTCAGTGTTGTTCCCCGCCCTCTCCTAAAATAATCTTCAGTTCTCCAAAGACCAATTCATGCATTAAGACTGCAGAATGCTCCTAATCAATCCATCTGGTAATGTTAATTTCAGGACAAATCAAAAGACAGATAGATTTCATGTAATGCTATATACCTAGCAAATTTAAGTTGCTAGTGGTTACAGAAAAAGTACTAAATCTCTGAGATAGGAAGGTGTTGTCATTAACTATACTGCACTGTGATGCTTCTGAATTTCACTGATGAGTTAAGACTTCCCCAGAATGGCAGATGAAGAAATGCTCCAAATAAGAGTAAAAATCATCAGCAAGCAAAGAGATAGGCGATGAGAATTAAATGGGAGCTATGTTTAACCTTCATTCTTTTTCAGCGGATTGCTAAGCTTTCAGAGAAAGGATAGAATTGCAACTCCTAAATTGGTCAACAGCTCTATCCAACAATATGTTTCACAGAAGCTTCCTTCAAGAAAAAGTCATACTTTCTACGTCATTTAAAGCACAGGACATTAGTAATAACTTGAGCACAGTGGTCAGGAAGAATGAGTCTGACAAAACTTGTCAGAGGTTCAAACAACTACCTAGTAGTTAACTTCTGAATTCTTGACAAACAGGATACCAACTTCCTCTTACAACTCTTAGCTCCAGTGTATACTTTTCAGCATTTGTCAAAAGAAGATGAAAAAAGAAATAAGAAAATCAAACAATAAATACATGAAAGTGGTAGCTGAAAGTCGGTATACCCTATCTGGGTGCATTCACCAGGGGAGTCAAAGCAGACTGACACAAAGGTATTGTTAGCTAGCTACATGAACAAGGTTAGTGAATCAGCTCATTTATCACTACACTCTTCTAGCCTCTGGTTCATCTAAAATACTGTTTTCCAGGATGAATCACTCAACCTAAAGTATCACTTCATAGTACTCAGATGGACTATAAATCTGCTCTGTAGCAAAAGCTGATCCTTAACCAACAAACCCACCGTATGTAACTGATACTGTCACTAACACCTCCCCCCCCCCCCAAAGGCAATAAAAGCATTATTACATATAAAAATAATTGAGAAAAATCTTTTAAAATAAAGACACTCTAGATCCTTGCGCTTTTATCTCAAATACCATTCTTAGTTGCATCTGATCTCCTGCTGTATTAATATGCTGTCCACTGCAAAACTTCTTTAAAGCCACCGAAATAGTACCCAGTAGCACAAGACTAATACAGTAGGGAGACAAGCTGTGAAACCTCAGATGAGGTACCTGACCAGATGTTAAATAAAACTGAATAAGACCCCTAAAAGCCATATCTAACAGCTCTTCTTGAACTGCCAGTGAAATCTACAGCCTCAGCATCACTATTACTGAATTATGCTACTGAGCCAAATGTACACTGAAATAAAGCATGCCTGCATGAATTATTCATAGTCCTAAGCGGTGTCCTAATATACTCTGTAACCATTACACTGCCTAAAGATTTGGAATAGTGTAAGAATATGAAAATCAAATATTTCTCCTTTGAGCAGAGGGTGGACATAAATTCAGGGCAGAATAATACCTAATCAGGTGTACAAGGATAAGTAGGAGCAGTAACAGTAGCATGGAAGATCATGCACAATTGCATGAAGGTTAGTCAGGAAAGTAACAGTTTATATTTGCATTAGTTCAAATTAGACATCAAGATGTTAAAAATGAGAGGTATAAGAACAGAAAAAAAAATGTCATTCTAGCCAATGAATCATTTTGAAATATTTTTTGCAAAAAAATTATTGAGTCCCATCACCATCTTTGTTCTGATACAGTCAACAGGACACATACTTGTCAGCTTGACTGAAGGTTTCAGGACTTGACACGCAGTTTCAATGCATCAGAAATACGAGCTATCTCAATTACTGAACATGTCAAAGATTAATATTCTCATGTAAAGCAAAAAAACCCCTCCAAACAAAACTCAACTCAAAGAAAGCATCAAAACCTACTTATATCTTCTATAGATCACCTCAAAACATATCTAACCAGATGTTTGCTTAGCTATGTTCTGCTTCATGATCCATGTTGTCCTTTAATGAAACACTTGAAGACAAATGCTTTAACCCTTCCCTCCAAAAAATGTTTCAAAATGTTAAAGAAGTTGTGCATGCACACTTCTCATGGTGTAAAAATATTCACTAGTCTTGAAGATACAATTTTTCTTTTTTTAAAATTCTACAAATAAACAAAACATTTATAG
The DNA here is from genome assembly GCA_039877255.1 of Loriculus beryllinus. NCBI lineage: Eukaryota > Metazoa > Chordata > Aves > Psittaciformes > Psittacidae > Loriculus > Loriculus beryllinus. Next base: position 1,182 of record JBCJKH010021408.1, on the reverse strand, counting down.
ATGATAAGTAAATATGTGAATAGCTGTCATTTTTATTTACATATTTTTATGTTACCAGGTAGAATAATTTAATGGTTGTCATGATGTAAAATAAAAGTTAAGCGTGAAAGCAACAAATGAGAACCAACATGGATTTGACTGATTGAATTATAATGATTAATAATTTTCTGAATACAATTAGCTGTTTTAAAAGACTGCACAGAACGTGTTTAGAGATAAAACTCTACAATGTAAATGTAGAACTGAGGACTTAACTGCTGCCTTTCATCATTAATTTCTCAATTCAGTTTTGTTTCCTTGGTTTCTTAAACTTCCTGTTAAGACTTATCTAGGTTCTGTTACACTATTTATAATCACATAATCCAAGCCATTCCCCCAGAAATACATCATACAATCATTTAGATTGGAAAAGACCTTTAAGATCATCAAGTGTAACCATTAACCTAGCACTGCCAAGTCCAACACTAAACTATGTCCCTAAGTATCACATCTACATGTCTTTTAAACACTTCTGGGGATGATGATTCAACCACATCCTTCGACTGTCTGCTCCCCAGTGCTTGATAACCCTTTCAGTGAGAAAATGTCAGTTACTATTTTATTGCTAGAAAACTAAGGCATGATGCTCTTACAAAAACAGCCTGTGACAAAAGCAGACTACAGACCAGTAACCATATCTGCCAAAATTCAGGATCTGAACTATGCAACCATCTCTGGTTATTTATGAGATGCACCTTTCATCCTCTAAAGAAGCAGCAGCACTGCCTCTATCATAATTCACTCCTAAAGAGTTGTAATGATGAAACATGTAACACAATGGGTTCATAAAGAACTTCACTACAAGTGAGAAGATTCAGTGCTCAGAATGATTAATGTTAATTATCATTGTCAATGACCTTCATTCAGTGGATACTGGAACAGCTTACTGAGGTGCCTCATGATTGAAACACATATATTAGCTGTTTGGTCTACAGTGTGCCCTCTTTTTAAATGAAACCAATTTTGGAAGGGGAAAGAAAAAGCTTGTTATTGAAGATGTCAATTGACTTTGTCAATATCTGTATATAAACACACACTGGTTTCAGGAGAAATATACGACATCCCAGACCAAAGCAGGATTTGCACAAGAACAGCTAGTCACTGGTGGGTTCATCATTTGAAATGTTAGCATGCTCCTGATGT
>JBCJKH010021404.1:0-18800 GCA_039877255.1 Loriculus beryllinus | reverse complement strand
TCTTTCTCATATCCAATCTAAACCTTCCCTGTTTAAGCTTTAACCCATTACCCCTTGTCCTGTCACTACAGTCCCTAGTGATGAGGCCCTCTCCAGCACCCTTGTAGCCCCCTTCAGATATTGGAAGGCTGCTCTGAGGTCTCCACACAGCCTCCTCTTCTCCAAGCTGTCAGTAAAAATACACGGGCATGGAGTTACACCAGTGGTCCTTCTTCCCTGCCATACTGTACCCCCAGCGAAAGAAAATGCCTCTTCTCCTGGAGCTCAGGCTCACCGCTGTTCCTGGAGCAGGGTGAGTGCCCAAACCCTTATATGCCCCCAGAACTCCCCACACGGCAGCACCAGCCACAGCACAGTGTGTGGGGCAGGAGTTACCCTCATCTCTCTATATAAACACTTAGGAGTGGAGCCCTCTGCGAGCAAGCATCCGTGGCAGAGGTGAGCAGCGGGGAGCAATGCCAGTGCTGGGACACATCAGTAGTGCTGGGACTCGGCGCACAGCACAGCACCGGTGGAGCATTGCCATCTACAGCACTGCGAGCAGCACTGCACAGGACCGGCTCCCTCCACGCAGTGCTATTGCTCCATTCTTGGCCGAGGGCAAAACAAAGAAGGTAAGATTTTTAGTGTGGTGCAGATGTGGGGACTGCACGCACAAACTCAGGTCCTCAGCCTCACCTAACGTTATTTTGGTTGGGTTTTGAGCTTTGTAATTCAATCCTCACTCAGAGAAAACTTCAAGCACCTTGGAAGTTCAACTTAGCTTTTATTTATTAGGAGCTAATTAATCAGATACTTTTGAATACTTGATGCTTTTGAGTACTGCTGCCATCGCACAGTGGTGCTTGCTATAAATTCAGACCATAACGCTCAGCACAGATTTCTATTGAATGATACAATCCATTTTGTTCGCTGCTTGCTGAAGTGCTGCATGGTGCAGAGACCGGCTGGGATTTTCCCCCAGCTGCAGGAACCTCCAGACTAACTTTCCTGCAAGCCCTTACCACCAGATGGGTCAATTATAGATTTGTTTTGGAAGCATATTCCTGGCATGCGGGGTGCTACGGTACCTGTGCTGCAGCTATCGTGTCACTCGAGACAATGAACTCAAAGCAGCCTCATACTGTGGCAGGGAAAAGGCATAAATTCAAACATTAAAACATACTAGTTGGCACGATCATATTAAAAAACAACTTTTGGAGCCTATTATATTATAGTTCAATGTTGTTGTTGGTAACATTTCGTAAATTGCTGTTATATGTCATTTTAAGGGCAAGTTAAGGGACTGCAAGGCTGTTAAAGCATTAAAGCAACTAACTGTTGCTGCTTACCAACAAAGTCATCCTTTCCACTGAAGCCATTCTAATATATACTGCATTGTTAAGTCAAAAAGTCATTTGTCTTGGCAAGCGATGACCTTTCTTTTCTATTAAAGTCTTTAGTGTTTCTAACTTTCTTCCTTCAAGATTAAAGCTTCATTGTACTTAAATAATAGGCAAAAACTACCCAAAGGTTATTGCCTTCACATTTGGCTGCGTTAGTTGACTGATAACATTCCTGCCCATTGCTCACATGTGTTAGGATTTACTGCTCTGTATTACTCGAGAAATAAACCTCCAGGAGCCCAAACCAAAGCACTAGTTACATTCACTTTTGACTGTGCTGGTGCAGTGGATCAGCAGCTGAAAGCACTGTGAAGTTCATTGAAGGGAGTGTATGGCCAAGCACTGGGAATGTGTCCTGGGGACAGCCCCTGTGCCACCATGCCAAGGACCATCCGAGCCAGGCTTACCTTGAGGGAATGCCTCAGCCTCAGTCGTCTTCATCCTTCATATTGCAGCACTGAATTGCACACCAAAGGTACTGATACAATAAGCCTTCACTGTTATAGCAGAAAAATTAAATTTGCCTTATTATGCCTTCACACAAATCCTCGTGGAAGAGTTAGCTGCTGTTTGCATTAAGTAACTGTATTTCATATTGCACTGTTAATACCAATGTCTTTAGAGGTCATCAGACTCAACAGTTAAAAAAATTAATCTGAGAATTTACAGCAGTTAAATACAGCTAAATAATTAATGATGAGGAAATTGAACTTCCCGTCGAGATTGGATTAGGAGCCAATGTGGGACATCACTGCTGTAGAGCATGTTTCCCTGGGGAACCTCCCAGCAAAAATCTGTCCCTTTATTGCTTTCCATATCACTAATAAAATATGAAAGGAGAGAATACAATAATATTTTCATATCATATTAATGACCTTCAGAATGCAATCAGACTTGCAGCTCTCACTGAGCAATTTGCTAACATAATATAAAAGTGTTAATATGATATGAAGGTCACTAAGACAGTATAAAAATTAGTTTAATGACAGCAACTAACCCAGGCCTTTCAGCAACAAGAACAATTAACATGCAACTTCATTTTGCAACCCTTACCTTGTATGCGTGTGTCAGGCACAGTACTAACAAGAAGCCTCGCAGTGTCATTAGGGTAGGAGGGATTCACCTCTCATTGCTTTGCTCTCCCTTTAACTTTGCTGGCTCAAAAGTGGTGTGGGAAGAGGCACCTGATCCTGGTCATCTGCTAATTCAGCATGAGGGGGAAAAGCCAAAATGAAAAAGGAGGGAGAAAGTGCAAAAGTTGAGATGACAATTTCAAAGACAAAGCGGAATAAAAGGAAAGAAGGAACGCAAAGACAGTCAGAGACGCACCTTTAGAATCAGTTAGGGAATCCACCAAGCTGGGAAACCAGACATAGCCTGGCATGCAAGTGGAGGAATCACTGAGCTTTGGAAACCATGATGGAGAGAAAAGGCAGCGCAGCGGCAGCTGGCAGGCAGGGGTTGCAGTTTGGTCTAGCATGGCAACGTGCTGCTAAATCCCAGGCAAGTTCTCCAGAGGCTTTTAGCTCATGTTTCTCCTTCTATAAACCTGGAAAAATACTTGCAGGAGGTCCAGCCATGCTGACAAGGTGGGCTCCTTGGAGGAACATCACCGCAGTTGTGTAAAGCAGTTTCCTAAAGGAAGAGACAGACATCTGCAAAGGATTCATTATTGAGAAAACCTTTGATTCAAGAGGATTTATGGGAAGTAAGAGAACAATAGCATTTTTAATGGAACTGTGTATTAAAAAATGATAATATTTCAAAATTATGTTAATAATTTCCACCTGAGTACAACTCACATGTTTAGAATCCGGTTTTCGTAGTTAAAATACATGAATGTCCAATTAAAAAAAGTTCTGAACAACTTTAAAACTGAGAATTTAGAAAACAGGGTTGGTTTTGTTTTGTTTTCTTTTTTTAAAAAAAAGAAAACAAAAACCACATTTAAAGCCCACTCTGAAGTAAGATAACTTTAGTTTTCATCATGTAAGCAACATTGCTGAAGTACTACAGAGCATGGAGAGCACTGAGCATCTTAAATTCATGCTTCTAAGGTCTTCTTAAGAAGTGGATCTAGTTTTAAGAGGAACTCTGCCCTTGATCTACTATGTCACCTTTAAGAGTAAGACCTCTGTTTTCAAGCCTGCCTATTCGGTCTCACGTTAAAGGCCACCAGTGCAGGAGCTCAGACTCCAGGCATCTTTCTGAGATTCCAGCATTAGCAGATAGGCTTTCACTGCCAGAGAGCTGTACCCCAGAGGAACAGATGGATAGGGACAGACCAACGTCTGCTGAGCCCTGGAATGCTCCCTCCTGGGCCCAGGGAGGAATGAAAGGAGGGGGACTACTACATGGGACTACTACATGAGGCTTCTCCCACACTGGACTCCTCTTCTAGACCCTCTGCTCCAAAACTCCTTTCTCCTCCCTGCAGCTCACCTAAGCTTCACCATACAGAATACCCTATGATAAGGTTATTTACAACTTAAGAAAGTGCTTAATGACAAGCCACCTCATTTTATTAAATTTAGGCATTCTGGTTTCACTTTATGCCTCTCATAGCATTGACTTTATGAGGGACCTTGTCAAAAATCTTTGGAAAAAATTAACCGCAACACTTCAGAGTTATTCTTTCCTCAATTAGGGATTTGTGTAATTATACCAACATCACCATAACAAAGTGAGGATCTGATTGAAATCAATGGAAAAGTCTTTGTGAAATCTCTTCTGAAAAGCAGGAGCAGGTCAGACCACGGCTTTGTTTCCACAATCAGGGCTTTTATACAGGTACTTTAGTATTCTGAATGGAAAATACAGTGGGGACAAGTGTGGGGGAAGTCATTTTTCAGCTGCACAGTGTGCAAGAGGGGTTATCTCCTCCTGGAGACTCATTTTACTGCTTGAGTCAAAGCCCCTTTATATGTATCTTATAAAGGAATTGATTGGTATTTAATTAACCTACACTTTATGCCATAGTCAATCTTTAATTAAACGCATCCTTAAGCATAGAATTTAGAACGTTACTCAAACGACTTTAAGTGCAGAAAGCGTTTTTATGTTTTCCTCATAAACGAGAAATACGGAATGAAATAAATAGCTGCTTGCAAGGAGTCTCCTCAGCCAAACACAAACCTTTGTGCAGGGAGCATCCACCTGCAGAAGGAGGCATCCAAACCTTTCCTGTTGGGTATGGAGATTTACGGAGGGTGAACCTAAAGCAGTAGCAAGGCTTTGAAGCAATGAGACCCTTTAGCTTCCATGAGCTCTTTAAAGCCTCAAAACCTCATGCAGTGTTTGAAAAACAAACCACAGAAATAAAGAAAAAAGGTATTAAGAAAACCTTTCTAATGTAAACTGCAGTGATTCATTTTAATAATTTAAGTAGCTAAATATTGTTTAAATAAGAACACCTAGCAATGAAAAAAACATCTTCATTACTTGAGGGTTTGCAACAGAAGCCTCTTTCCACACAATCCATCATCTGTTTTCTTTGCAAAATTCTGAGCCTTCTTATACAAAAGTGCTGTACATGACCAAGTTTAAAGTCAGCGTGTTTTCCATTGCCTTGTAATACTCATCTTTACATTAACTTTACTCCCTAAATACATGCAAGCATCATTTTTGCTATAAATGTGAACATGCAGCTACTTGTCCACACTTTCACCTTCTGAACCTCAGTCCATCCCTCACTGTGGCTTAGCTCTTTCATTCAGCAGTAGCGCTGTGCAGAAGGTCAGATATTCCCCTCCAGCCCCATTAGGTTTTACCCTGAGCATCACGCTGAGCACCTCCGCTGCAGGCAGGAGAAAGCAGCTCAAATCTTCGAAGCTTGAGAACATAACATGCCATAGAGGACAGGCAAGTGCAGGGACCTGCTCAGCATCTTCCTGGCAAGCTTGGAAGACTCCTGCATGCAATACAGTCTCCTCTTGTGACTGACTAGTTTCCTTTTAACGTTACAGGAAGATGACATCCATATGCTTTGACTCTAAGGTGATATCGGGAGTAGCAGCAGTCTGGCAGCTCTCAGGATTGTATCACAAACCTCCTGTGTTGGCTTGGTTCTCCGAAAGCTCCCATTCTCACTCTGCTGAGAGGAATATCCTTCCCATTGAAGGCCAGAGGCCCCAGCTAGCCCAGGCTCTGAAGCTACTACGCTCCTAGCAAAGAAAGCCACCTTACACTGGAGCAGAACCTGAGGTTCTTCCTGGTCAGGAGGTGCTGATGCATTTGGCAGAGGCCTTGAAGAAAGAGCTCTCACCTCAGTCCCAGCATGTAAAGGAGGAAAGTGGAGCTGCTGGAGCTTCTCTATGTTGTCATCCTCCTTCCCTGCCCAAAATCTGATCTTTCCCTGCAAGAGCCTGCTGACTCCTATAGGCAGAGGTTCAGACGCTGGTGGGCTCAGGTGTATTGATGCATACACTTTCTACCTCCAATATTTTTTAAACTTAATCAATTTGTCTGTTCTTATTAGAAACATACAAGTTTGGGAGCAGAATAACCCTGTTTCCTCCCCAAAGCAATGATTCTGTAGTTATTACAACTAAATGCCTGCGACTGAATATTTTCACATTTGTAATGTGCTGGCTACCCACGAACAACAAAGCATGGCAGGCTGCTGCAAGCTATGGAGGTAGGCAAATCTGGGGCGCAAGAGGCTTCAGAAAGAGCTCCCATGTCTGCTCAGGATCTTGACCTCAGTAGCCCCCATAGCTTCTTTCTTATCCATGAAGGTGGCCCTTTGTGCTCAACCCTTTGTAGCTGAGGGAGGTGCTCATCCCAGAGCATCCCACCACCTGACCATGATGGGGCTCAAGTTGCCTGAGGAATAAAGCGCTGAAGATGATCTGGAAAACTCATTCTCTGTGTGAAAACAATGGTAATCAATTTTAATAAGTTTTGAACAAGAGATCAAATGAATGATTTACAGACTTGGGCAAGCAGACAGGGACACAAAGGGGATAAAAAAATACAGGAAAAGCCATTATCTAAATCTATGTTGTTAATAAAATTTACAGTTATTCAGATGCAGTCATTTTCCAAATCTCGTTTACTTTTCAGCATGAATGTTGCTCATTGCACTGTACAATGAAAATAAATGAGCTAATCTGCTCTGCAATGCAGCGATGGGGTCCAAGGTTTCAAGGATTATCATTTAAATATTTCTTCCTCTACAGCTTTTGTTTTGTGAATCACCTCTTACAATAAATTACATCCAGAGGCAAATGTTTGCAGCTATATCTGAGTTACATATGACCGGCGATTTAGGGAGTTTGACATCAGAAGAAAGGTTGCCACTAACAAATATGTATGCAAGTGTATGTTTGTGTGTCTGACCTGCATCAGCCAGGCCAAGCCCACCCAAAGCTGATGCTGCAAACACTTTCCTGGTGCAGCTGAAAGAGGGGAGGAAGGGGCTATAGCAGGAGGCAGCTGGGAGGTTTTGGTCACATCCAGCTGCTCCCCAGCCCTTTGGGAAACCCAGCCAGGGCATTCATTCCCCAAGAGGTTCATCAGTTCCATGCATCACAGCACTGCCAAAGAGAAGTGTTAACTTTCTAAAGAACTTCAGCAAGCAAAACCACTACTGCCACCAAAAATCCCCCAAACAAAAACCTCACTCACCCACCAGTCCTGAGGAATCATGATCGAAAAAGATGGAAGAGATTTATTACAGTGCCATAACCAATCACTGGATCAGTGTTGGTAACCAGATCTATTCAGGCTTAAAACATCACTTCAAAATGAAGCTTCGTGTTATTTTTAGTTAAAAAAAGTATCAAAGAAAGCATGTTTATTTCTTTTCCTTGAAGTTTCCCTCCGTATCTGGAGAATACAGTAATTCATCACCTTTAATGCAAGTAGCTCATTCAACCTAAAAGTTTCCCACATGTGAGGCAAAGATGCAATAAAAGCTGCATGAGGTACCTGCCCATAGAACAATATAGCTGCTATCACAGGGCTCCCTGGGCAGCACTCATTGAGTCCAACATGGACCATGACTCATATGGTCTTAAAGCCCTGTTCACTTAAAGAATGCCCAGGAATTGGCCAGAGTATATCTATAAAAAGCCAGAAAAGTGATCTAGGAATTGTCTAGAGTAGATCCATAAAAAGCCAGAAGTGTATGATGTCATAAACCCAGTGCTTTCTAATTTAATGGTGCAATAACGTGGCATGGGCCAATTACACTGCCCTCAGCAGAAAAAAAACAGCAAGAAAAATCACTAATGGAGATCCAGGTCTTCTGCTCTAGTCAGAGAAACACCAGAGATGCGTTTTCATGTCTATAGCACAAGTGACACTAAGTGCAAGATAATATATCTCAATAGATATACAGAAATAACTCTTTTCTGGTAGCTTATCTGACATTGAACACATACATTGCCCTAAAGAGAAACGTCTCAACCAACCAAAAATTCTTTTTGATTATTAATTAAAAAACCAAAACAAAACAAAGAGAAAGGAGCAAAGGGGCAGGCAACTGTGCTGGAAATCCTGAAGTTTTTTGTAAAAGGCCACCAAAGGTGATGAAGGAGCCAAGTGAGACACAGCTGATTGATTGCCTGCAGACCTACATCCCACCCTGATGGCCTAAGGCTGTAGGAGGATGGTCATTTCCACCGTATCCAACACAGACTCAGGGTGCTGCTGAAATTCTTTCCCTACCAACAAGCAACTAAGGTTTTGATCCATGAGTCTCATTAGGTTCATCATCAGCTCAGACATATTTAACATCTCTGCTTTTGTCATTGTAGTAAACATTTTGCAACTGTCAAATACCCAATCACTAAGAGTGAAAAAAGACCCATTAAACTGCCTTGAGATGTATACCTCAGCAGTCACCATCCTCTTTAAAAGAGTGTACAAAGCACCTCCTGGACACCATTCTGGTCCCATAATACACATCCTTTTCTGGATATGCTTTACAATTTTCTTTGTATGATAGCAGAAAATTAATTACTTATATTTTAAACTCACAATGGCTCAAATTTCAATATTTTACCTTACCCCCACAATAGACTTCTTTTCTCCACCCAAAATCAAAGGTCTGTCAAAGTGACAAAATAGAAGACTAGGAAATGAAAGCAGGAGTCCTGGAAAACATCAGTAAGAGCAACAATGCACACAAACATTCAGTGCACATTGGTGGGATGTTCTTTGGAGTCCTGGAAAACATCACTAAGAGCAACAATGCACACAAACATTCAGTGCACATTGGTGGGATGTTCTTTGCTAGTGATGAAATATAACTTGCTGAATGCAATAGGCTCACAGGCTGAGCATCAACAGCAGGAACATCAGCTTTACCCTGCTCTGTTTCACTGCTGCTCTCTCCCAGAAACAACACCCACTGGGAAATTCTGATCAGGCACCACTCAATGTGAATAAATGGAATGATCTGCCTTTGTGAAGAATATTGTCATGCTACGGGTGTCAAATGTTAACCATATATGATTTTGTACGAGGTACATACGATCTGGATACAACCCTTGACAAACAGTCCAGGTAATCTCATCCAGCTTGATATTTCTTTGGAAGAGGTGCTTCCTGTCTGCGTGGATTAGAGGTACTTAACCACAGAAGCTCCAATTTGTGCTTAGCATGTAGACAAAAGCTTAGTAAGGCAAAACAGCAAAAGAAATAAGATAAAGATTTGGAAAGCAGATCAGTTGAGAGGCACTTGTCAAGAGAAGCCTCACTAGTGTTGAATCTTTCCTCCTTGACGCCTGCTCCCATGGAAGAGACATCTCCCAGGTTTCCATACACAATAACCACTTCACGGTGTTCAGTATTTTAGTCTACAAATAACACTAGTCTTAATAAGAGTTTCAGAAAATATTATTTTCCTTTACTTCTATGATTTGCACGCAAGGAAGCAGAAGCTGCTCATTTTTTTCCCCATCTACTATTAGTTTCAACCTGCTAACATGTGCTAAGGGAAGACTGCTTTTTCCTCACAAACGACAACTCAACACTTCTTGATACCCAAGCACTGAGGCAGCATCTTCTGTAGCTGCCTCTTCCAGGGACAAGAAATCCAACCAGGCAGGAGTCTTTGAATGAACACCCCACTTTGTTCACACCACATCCTATTTTTAAGCACCGTGAAGATGGCTCAATTAATTTTCCTCTGAATGCTGCCTTATGTAGATGTCAAGAGTCACTACACAGGTTTTGAATTATTATTTACCAGCTTGCTGATGTCGATGTGATGATTTAGGAGGAATTAATATTACACAAGTGAATGAGGTTCTAGCCTGCAAACCCAAGCAAGGCAATTTCTAACTAAGCTTAGCCATTTCTGAAACAACAACAAAACCACATTATCCCACACAGAAAAGAATCCCCTCTGTATGGCAGTGGATTCCCTCCATTTCATACAGATTTTCTTAAAAAGACATTTCTCAGACATCCCGTGGGCAACTGCTCAACATTTTCCCTGGCTGCAGCTTTGCATACAAATCAAATCATTCCCAGTGCACATTATGCCTAAGCAGACCTGCTTGGCATGCCTGACAGCAGAAGGATTTTAACACCATGCCAGGACTCGTACGAATTCAGCTAATACACACCTCTCCTTCATTTCTATCAATAAACCCAAAATTAATGGATAGAAAATTAAAGACTGGTGTTAGGTCATGATCAAGCAAGGTACGTACCTTCTCACATTGTCTGTGGTCTGCATTGATGTAATACGGATAAGTGAACTTTAATCTTGCCATATTAACAAAATACTACATTATGGAAGAACTTATTTCAATGCAGTTCTGACTTTCAATTGCTCCACTGCTCATGAAAGGCTCCCATCCCCTAATTCACAGCATTTTAGATAGCTGCGATGCCACATGCAGCATTTATGGCAAAAAGCAGGTGCAGAAAACGTATAGAATCCCTGGTGGAATTCCTATTCTCCTTATGATGTCATCTGCTCAGGGCAACCGTGTGATGTAAGCAAAGCAGATATCATCCATGGGAGGAGAGTAAGTGCTTGCAGAAACTGAGTGAGGAAACAGGCCCAATCAGGAAGAATGTAGTGCTGTGGAAAAAGGCTTCTGATGTCTGGGTTTGAGAGGTTGTCCTGCTTTAGGGAAGCAAAAAAAAAGGGAAAAACAGGTTTGGGAAAAAACAATAATTACTGAGTATTACAAATGACAAGCAGGAATCTTGATACTGGAAAAGATGTTACGTACTAATGTTAGCCCAAAGGTCAGTCTGTGGTAACACCATATTTTTCTTTGTGTGTCAAGAAGGGGGGAAGGAAGGGGAGATGGCCCAAAAAGGGTAATACCTGCTTCCAGTAACTGCCTCTGCAGGAGGAATAATCAGTTTTTTGATGAGTCTAGCATCCCAATTTCTCAGAAATAACCTCAAATATCCTTGTATTTTGCGCTAAATCCAGAATTTCATCTGACCAAGAACAAGGGACAATCCTTTTTCTATCAGTGGAAAAATACCTTTAGGGCTGGTGGCCACGTGTTCTGTTTGAATTGGGACCTGGGGAGTTTTCTCTGCAGACTAGTGCATATCATTTCCCCAAAAATATACTTGTGTTGCTTCTAGAAAACTAATCATACACAGAGCTCACCTCACCTGAATTCAAAATAATAACAGGCACATTGAATATTTTCCTTATAATATTCCAAAGTCTGGCTGACTTCCATATTTTTTTATTTCAAAAGAGAAAGAAAACCATGTGTCCTGGCAGATCTGCACTAAAATCTATCCACATCGTAACTCCATATCGAGAACTTTTCCCTAGGAAAGCATCTCAAAGTACAACCATTTCTTTTCAAAGCGTTCACACGCATTTCTATGGCTCCTGACTTACAGTGGTGGAAGGTCACCGGCTCAATTCACACTATTTGGGTCTCTTTTCCACAGACGGAAGGTCTCACTGAGCAACTCAGTTTGGAGACAATGATCCATGAAGAGACTCATGGCTTTCCTAGAAAAGAAAGTCTGTCTAAATCATTTAAGCAAGATTACGCCTTCTTCCTTCATAGAAAAAAGTGTCTTTCATGGCCTGTCTTATCTTTGTTATGAAAAAAATAATGCCTTTCATTCAAGCTACAGCACAATGATCTCGTCCTACTAGTACTAGACATTCCCTCTCTCTGAGCCTATGTCTCCTAGCATTGGGTCTCCAGCATGAATAATTGCTCCGCACAGGCCTGGCAATGGGCAGAGTGCAGGTTTTCTTGACATCTCCACAACAAACTCAGATTTCACCCCATCTGGCTCCATTCCCTCCTGGCAGTGGGTGAGCTTGACTGGGGAGACGGCGTGTTGTAGGGGTGGGTACTGAGTGAGCAGAGATTCACAATGCAGTCACACACGGTCCTACAGTAAGCGTTTCTGTCATTGTCACTCTACTGATTCGCAGTGGAGCTCTGACAAGGGACTTCAAAATAACCTCACATCTGCCCAGCATCTGGGCTGCCTTCCTGTCTGTCTGACCTGTGGCCACCTCCATGATCTGGCAAAACCTTCAGCTTCGTATCCCTCCTCCAAGATTAACTAGAAAAAGAAGACGTTTTTGGCAGAGCTAATTAAAGGGAGGATGAAAATAGGTGGTCAAAGGTAACAAATAAATAATCAAGCTTTTAGGTCAGTTGTGATGAGCTTACATAATTCCTCATATATTTACAGTACAGCCCAGATAGGAACGCTCACACTTCTAAAGCCCCAGGTAATGTACTAACAAAAAGGGGTGTGCAGGATCTTAAAGATTTGAAATCTTTAAACTGAAGAGAATTTTGATGTGTCAGCCTTAGTCCAACCAGAAACTCAGTACTTGCCACAGTGAATGCGACTGAATTCAATACCCCCTTTAAGACCCATCACCCCCCCAGCCTTAAACTACGTCATATGCAAGTGCATCATATGCAGCGTCAAGACACTAAAGAAAATGAGATTTTTTCCCAGTAAACCAGCAACCTGCATGGCATCACAGCAACCTTCAGGACAGTCTCTTTTTAAGGGCTAGATTGCAGCCGAACAAAAACTTTCTTCCTGCCTAACCGAGACCTCCCGGGTGAGCAGCTATCTCTGCTCATGTTCTCAGTCTCTACAATATACCCAGTTATTTGCTTTGTTGTTATGATATTTAGGATTAAGTTATTACATTTCCACATATTTCCCCATAGACATTTTCTTAAATAGCTTACGTTGGAATAGCAATAATCTTACAGATGGTCCAGCTGATTGTTCACCTTATTTCTTTTCACTAGGGTAGGTGTGTAAATTAGATCTCTCTTCTCCAAAGTTTTCTCAGATGAATGATTTCATTAATGAGAGAAGAAACAGAAATCGATTCAAGCATTCAAAAGGCTCCACAGAAAAATAATTTCCAAGTAAAAATAATTAAGGAAATTTCAAAGCCCAGAGAAAAAAAAAGGACTTTATCTCTTTTCTATAAATCCTATCTTAAAAAAATAAGGGGGACAAAAAAAAAAATACAGCAGCCTAAAGAAACTTGCCAAAAATTGCAAAATTTCACAGTTAGATAAATTGATTTTCTAGTGTTTCTTTCCTGATGCCTTTTTATGATAGCTTCATCCTCTAAGCCATTAAGAAATTGTTTGATGTTTCATTTTGAATTCCCCTTTCTAGTTCCATCCAAGTACTAAATTGCATACAGCTTTTTATCTTTGCATCTCAAACAATACTTTCCTCCCCGTGATGCTCACACCTTTGGAAAACAGTTAGCAGGGACATCTTTGTCAGACCTCTAGCTTTGTTGAGCATCTCTGTTTCTGGTTCTCAAAGGTTTTGTGTGTTCTGTTGAGGAAGAATGGTGGATATAAGGTGTAAAAACAACCCCTGCTAAGAGATAACTCGTTGTAGAAGGGATGATGGGATGCATGCGTATGTGAATGCATTCCCGCACACTGAAGAAAGGGAAATTTGGAAGGAATTTGTGTTTTAAAGACCCCACTGATGAGCTGGACTTTCCTATAACAAGATCTGCAAGCAAACACTTTTTGCTGAATAGTACCAAGTGCCACCGGCAGCAAATCATCCTATTCTTAGCTGCAGATAATTTGTAGGGACATTTGAAGGCATGTGCTAGGGCATAAATCATTCACAGTACACAATTGATTCATGCGAAATTTAAGTTAGTTCACTCTGAACTCCAAACAATTACCACTGCAGTGATTTTATAAAGTGTCTCTTCCCTTGGGAAGAAAGCATCTAAATCAAGCTCAGTTTCAAGCCACAAAAATTAATGATAGGTATTCTCATCTCAACGTGCAGGAAGGTGTGCATGTAAATCCCCATGTCAAGATGAGGCTCGTGTAATTTTAAGCATTTCATGAGCCCCAGATTCAAAATTTAAATTAAAAGCTCACCTAAACCATAAACCTCTCTTCATTCTCACAGCTATTTTCGTTTTCACTTAAAAAAAAATACAAACACATTAAAATGGTCAGAAAAATATGGGCTTATGATATCACACCTCCTTGATGTTGTGCTATTCCAGTTAAAGTTTAGTTACACCAGTTTTAAACTGGGTAAGCTGTTGTTCATCCAGCTAGCCACGATTCAGAGGCTGTATCTGCTTCCTTGTCACTGCCTTATCTGAAGGATAAGACAAGCAGGTTGGGAGCTCATAGAAGGAAAGAGTGTCAGAAAAAGCAATGACACACCAGCACCGTCAGCCAGCACGGCAGGGAGATGGAGCACACTGCCTCCCAGCAGCAAGTTCCCCCTAAGCAAAGGAACCCCGACAGGCAAAGCAAGATGAATGTGGGCACAGATTGACGTGTCCTCAGCAGAAGGACGAGGAACCAGGTGTCTTCTCCCAGGCTGCAACTTTCTCCAGACCTTAAACCACTAATACAAAGACCAGCAGCAAGACGCAAAGCTCCAGACTGAGTTCCACTGGGGCTCTACCTTGGGCGATGCTGTCACAGATTATATGGAACAGGGTTTCCAGCAGGAGAGGGTGACAGCTTAGGTGATATTTAACCGAAAATGTCATTCTGAGTTAACAGAGTACCTTTATGTGTTGGTTTATTTATTTACAGCATTATGCATGTATTACTTTTGTTAGCACTAGTCATTAGCAATATGCAAGTTGCTACCCGTTTAGAGCACATTAGAAAACAATTTGCAGAATGAACATTTTTGTCCTGATTGACTTCAACAGCTACAAGAAAATTTTCATCCTCCAAGAATGTCCAGACCTGAGCATCATGTGCAAGTTAAAACTTCCTTTTCCTGTGCTTGTCTCTACCTCCTAATTTTCAGATATCAAAAACTTCCATCTCATGCAACAACCGGGGATGAATTTTGCTCTGGCGTTCCCGAAGCCAAAGCGGCCAGGGACAAAGCCCCGCTCAAAGCCATCAGCTTTACGTGCCCGTAAAGTTACTGTGAGTATCTAAAAGGGTCGCTGCACATCCCCCATTTAAAATCTGTCTCAAAACACGGGTTCTCCCAGGACCACAGGGAGGGGAGCGTGTCCTCATGCACAAACGGGAGAGGTTGTTGGCCAATATGAGCAGCTTGGGGATGCTTAACAAAACCAGACAAATTCTCTTCCTGGACCAGGGTCATCCTGAGACACCAGATGGTCAAACAGCCTCCTCCACTCCAATGCTTCCATCCCAGGGGCTGCCTCAGCACATTGGTGCCAGCCACCCCCTGCAGCCACCCATGGGCAGCACGAGGTGGCCATTGGAACTAAGCCTGCAGCGTTCCCAGCACAACCGACAGCACCCGCTGCTTTTCATCACTGAGTGGAAAAAGCCACCTCCTGCTCCAGCCACCGGGATGGGCTCTGCTCCAGCCCTGTGCTCAACAGCTAGTGATGCTGCACCCGTGGTCACTGCTGAGGCTGCTGCAAAGGGAAACCCTTGGGGGTTTTTAGGTAACTGGAGTGAACTGGGGAGAGCGCTGGCATCCCCCCCTGCCTCCCCATCCAGCCACGGCTCCTTCGCTCCAGCCTCACAGCAAAGTCCATCCAAGGAAAACCATCAGCAATGCTCGGAAAACCCACCCGTGCTCCCCACACTTTCGGTCACCTCCCAGCTCTCTGCCACAACCACCAGGGAAAGCCAGGAAGCACCAAGAGCTGGCGTCCCACCTCCCTGCCTGGAAATCCTCTCGCTGAAGGAAGGATTCGCCATCACCACCTTCCCCAGGTCAAACCAGAGCTCCTCACCCACAGCTGGTGTCACCATGGCAGCCAGGACTGAGCCTCTGCCCAGGGCTGCTGAGAGGGACCCCCCCAAACCACTGGGCACAGATGGGGACACAGCCATGGGCAGCCAAGCAGAGGGCAGAGCACAAATGTCTGCACCTTGGGTAAGGCTGTGACTTATTTGATTGGATTAATTAAAAGGTTAATTAAAGGGTTAATTAAAACGTGCCTCTTTCTCCAGGTGACCCTCGCTGATGATGGGGACACCCAGGTACTCACTGTGGTGCCTCTGTTGGTCACCCTCCCCATGGGACAGCATCCAAGGTTACACCAACTGCTGGCACTGATTGAATGTTGCTTATCCACTTCTCCCCAGCACCATCCTGCAGCAAAATGTCCTATCTTGCTTATTCATACAGAGGATGAAGGAGCTGGTTTAGCTGGTAGATCTTCAGCTCTGGGTTTGATGCGCCATGGGTGGGTGCAGAGTGGTCCCAGCACCACAGGAGAGGGATCCCAGCACAAACAATGTTTCATATTAAGAGTACAATCTGTAAAGAAGAGCTCAGAATCATGGATGCGTACCTACCTTTGTGTTAATGTCATGAGAAAACCCTGACATCTCTTATTTTACAGCCTGAAGTCAAATGGGTCCACAAATATCTTTAGAGTGAAACCTTCCCCACCACCCCAAGGATGGCACAGCTGGAACCACGCAGCAGCTCTTCCTCAGCATCCTGGACAAGTTACCCCCCAAAATACACTTCTGCTTCAAGCCACTTTCTAGAGTTGCTTCATCATTTTGTCAGGAAAAACGAGGTAATTGCATCACAGCGGGGAAAAAAAGCATGCCAACAATAAGGGTATTCCAGAGTTCAGTGGGAAGCTCACCTGGGTCAAGCCAAAAATCAAACCACAGACAAGAATCAGCCCCAAGGTACAAAACATTGAATAGTAGCTTTCCCAGCAGCACCGTGAGCAAACGATGCAGAGGGAGAGCTGTTTGTTGAAATCAAAATGCTGAGAACTATCTTTGTATTTTGGGAAATGTTTTGCCAAATGCAAATTAACAAATAGGCTCAGGAGCATCCCAGAGCCAATCCAACACTGGGAACTACATCAAGTAACTAGTACAGGACAAGTGCTGATAATTCAATCCAACCTTGTCACTCTTAAGTCCCAACCCCTCCCCTGCAGCAAAGTGACCTGCAAAAGGCAGCAGCAGATCAGGTAGCAAATACTGGTACAAGTCACTCCACTACTACAAGTCACGTACTGCAAAGGTAGAGTTTGGGTGTCTCACACCTGATAACTTACACCCTAAGCTAAATCACTTTCCTTAATTATTTCTATGTGTTAAACCAGTTTCCCCACATCTATGAGCAACCCCTTGTTGGCCTTTTACACAGCCTACACCAATGACCCACACAGATGTCCCCTTCAGAGGGAAACTATTTCCCTGCCTTTAAGGAAGAAATTAAAGGATCCTTAGGATGGTTTTTGACCATTTTGCTACATTTTTCCCCAATCTCACCATAGCATCATTTTACTGACTCTTTATTTGACAGCCCTGTACCAATGCAGTGTTCCTCAGGGGATGCTCATGATAAAGCAGGGCTTAACCCCACACAGCACCAGGAGCTAGCTCCTCCCCAGCCCAGCTCTGCTCCAATAGAAGGAAACCAGTTTGTGATTAGCAAGTTAATCAAAACTTCAATTGATCCATTTTGCATTTTCTTTCCCTTTACTTTCCAACAATTTAGGCCAATATTTTAATTAAATACAAAGGTCTTTCCTCATCGCAGGAAATTAATCACTTTTGGCATTTATTAGTCATTCATTTCTGTTTAAAACACATTTGATAATTCATTAAAGTACCTCAAAAATTAAATTCTTAACAGCCCCAGGCCCAAACTATATTTAAGAAAGAAAATCCAGCACAGTAATAAATAGTGAAGAATTCTGAAATACGCATTTGGCCTGCAGCATTGCAAATGTTTATTCGCAAGAGTTAATTTGATACCAAGTCAGCACTGCCTTTGTCAGGAGCTGGCTGGGAACTTTCAGTTATGTTACTGATTTCCAGGAGTTTGCCCTTCTGGTGGTGTATTCCATCACTGACAACCATGCATTTAAATTCATTCTTTCAGCTGTGTTCGAGTTTGAGGCACAGACAATTAGCCAGACTGCTAAAGGATATGTTATCCCTGAAGGATATGCTCCAAGTTGGCATGGGAAAGGATATAAACAAGTATAAGGGAAGGTACAAGAGATCCCATACACTGAAGAGAAGTCCCAGCCAGTGAGTTATGGCAGTTCCCCCACGCACACGGCAGCCCTCATGGGACACGGTGACACAGGGCAGTGGTGTCTCTTCATCACCCTTCAGCAAGCCACGTAATGTGCTTTTCTAACTCAGGAAAGCAAGCTCTTACATGATTTTTAATCCTAAATTGCTGTCTAATTAGCAGGATTTAATGAGAGCTTTCCTATTGCGGGATTTACTCCAGATGCTGAACCCTGCAGTATCATAGCACATTAAACTGCAATAGATTCTGTAACCAAGATAGTAATGATGTGTAAAGTTGTATTTTCAAGTATACAGGTGTCCAAGCTAATTTTGCTGAAGTCGCGTTCAATAGCTTTGAAAAATTCACTAAAATATACACCTGATCTCTGCTTTGATCTCAAAATTCTTCAATTTTTTTAAAAAAAGAAATCAATATTTTGTGGATTTTTAGGTTTTTGCTCTAGCTCAGAACTTTCCAAATATCTGTTCCCATATGCAGGTGTACTATTTAGCTGCACCAACTTTGCCTACTAAGGAAGAGCCATAAGAGGCCAGTCTCATTCTGGCATCACCAAGCATTCTACATGAGGTGTCCCTGCAGGTCCCGTACCACAGCCCACCCTGCTCTCCTCGCTCCATCACCTTCCCCCTCCTGCTCCACCTTTCCCAACATTGATAATGCTGGGAAAAACTTGCCAGGGAATCTGTGTTCCAGGAGCTGCCCCACAAGCTCCCTGCCGAGCCCTCTGCTGCAGGCAGCTGCCTGCGCCTGCCTGTGCCTGCCTGTCCTTTCCTCAGTCAAGAGGAGCAGGGGGGGGATCGGGCAGCAGGGGTGAATGCGTTTCAATGCATGTCTCATAGAATCATTATGGAATCCCAGCCTGGTCTGTGTGGGAAGGGACCTTAAAGCTCCTCCAGCTCCAACCCCTGCCACGGGCAGGGACCCCTTCCACTGGAGCAGCTTGCTCCA
>JBCJKH010021403.1:0-25981 GCA_039877255.1 Loriculus beryllinus | reverse complement strand
CTGCTTATGGCAGGGGGGTTGGAACTTGATGATCTTAAGGTCCTTTCCAACCCTAACGATTCTATGATTCTATGAAAGAGGACACAAAGGATAACCTAATTCCCTCCAAATCCCTCAGAGGTTGAGACTAGTAAGAGACACCTTCTCTGATTCTCCATGAAGCAAATCAGGGGTTTTCCCATCTTAATACCCCCAAAGTGACTGATTAATTCTGTGGCTTATTTTCGTCAAAAAGCACTGGTATCTTGGAACTAAAAATAAATGGCTTTTATTTTTCTGCGGAAAAAAGTAGTCACAAAACAATTCCCACCTCTCTAACGAAGACAAAATGGGGTAGACATGTAGCTAAATCAGTTATGCTGCTCTGATGAGCTTTCCAGGTCTGGCCCTGAGGAACCACTCACTTTGAATCAATGAATCACTGCAGATTCAAAGGCCGTTAATACATCTTCCCATATGAGAAAAATAATCTTAATAAATCATCAATCTCAAATCTAAATATTGCTGCTATGAACCTAAAGAAATCAGAAAAAGCTCTCCTAGACCCTATAGGGTTGCCAGCTGCATTTTTTTGTATTCATTAGCATCTGTTGCTTGAAGATTTTCATGGCCGTAACTGTGTATTAAAACACAGGATCTTAATGTAGGAACAGAATACTTTAGCAGAAAATGAGTTTAAAAAGCAGCTGACCCGAGGTACTCGCTTCATTGACTTTCTTCCTGTTTTTTTAAGACCAATTCTTATGTACTTATGTGCTAGAATAAATGGCTAGAGTAATTATTCTTGTCAGTAGAAGTCTCTGTATCAATTTAATGGGAAATCTTTAGCATAAGAAGCTTATAAGTTTATTTCTTTTCCAGCAGATCCCATGCCTTTAAACCCAGTTGTTGAGTAGCTGGGGTTTTGGAAACACATTGTATGTTACTGAATGGGGTGAATGACAATAGCAGTTTTGCTGAAAGTATATATGCAGACATGCAGACAATGAGGGGAGATGTTCCTAAAAGCACCAAGACTCATGTTCTGTGTCTGGGAGAGCTACAGAGGGTCCTGCTCATATACATACAGCACAGAGCAGGGATTGCAGTTAGGATTTGCAGGAGAATATGACCTGGGGAAGGATGGATAACACAGCACATGAATGAGTGCTGCAGGGTATCAGCTCTTGGGGCAGTGGAGGGCAGTCCAAGCTGCCAAGGGTTTGGGAGTCAGGGGTTTTGGTGTCTCAAAAGAGCTCTCCAGGGGCTGCAGGAAAGCTGGTCCCTGGTGCATATCTCATGGCTGGGCCTGAGGGCAGCAGGGTGGGGGGATGTGTGCTTAAACCAAACATTTCCTCACCTTGGGACTCCTCTTCTACTCAAAATCCAGGAAGCGAAAGTCCCTTCAACAGCAAAAGGCAAAGAAGTGGGAAAGTATTGCTGGTGGCTAGGGAAATAGGAGGGAAAGCAATTTCAACGAGTGTTCCACTATTAATTACAGCCTTGAATGATGTTTTAAAAATATTTTTGATAGCTGATGGATAATTTATATACCAAGGGAGTAGGTGAAAATCGTGCAAAGCAAGAAGAGTGATGTGCAATTTATAATTATTGTGAAATGGTTTGAGTTCATAATGTGGGGGAACAGATTTAAATTTAGTTGCTGTGCTAAAATTACAGAAAGCTTTGCAGGCAGCTGGGTTTACATCCAACAGCAAGTAGGTAGTTGGTACTGAAAAGACAGTCACACGTCTGGCAAAGTATTTTCTGAAGGGAAGTTGGAGTAGATGCCCTAAAGAAAAAGGCCGTGGGTTTCCTGGCTGGTTGTCCATTTTCCTACAGCACTCTGTGTTTGTGGTCCACAGAAATTACCAGAATAGCTACTTTTCAAAGCAAAGGGATGCAAAGGAATGTAAAGTAGGTTAGGGCTGAGCAGAGGGATAGTTGGAGCTCCCACAAGAGCAGCTATGAGAGTCGTGCAGTTGTACATGCAGCAGAGATGGGCTTCTCAGCCTAATGAGAATGTCCTTTGCCAAAGGACACTGGAACACACAAATAAGAAAGCCCAGACTCTCCTGGGTGTGTATCTCAGAGGTCTGACTCATTACTGTTGCTTGGTTTTGTTTTAGTTTTGCTTGAGGTGTCCAAGGTTGCAAAAAGAAGCAGAATTGAAGCAGGATGCTCATCTGCTGAGCACCAAGCTGTCACGTGTGCCCCATGGGCATGCTGACCCATCCCAGGCTCTCCTCCCAGCACTGCTTAGGAGACTTCTTTCCCTTCTCCTCCCACATAGGCTTAGTCCTTTCTCATGCCTTTTTATCCCAAAGTTCTTCCTTTATTCTCTGTCTCTTAAATCCTGGTGAGATCCTCTCCACTTACGATTTAGGCAGACCTTAACCAGGTTCTGGAGCTTCCCATGAAACCCCTCTTCCACATATATCTGCTTTCAAAATGTACATTACACAACTGGATAGCACCTCCTCACAGCTGGAGCGAGTTGCTGAAATCTGGAAGGCAGTTTAATAGCTGCAGATGTCACTCATGAAAACTTGGTATCTAATGCTGCAATTAATCAAGTCGCTGTATATCTCAGTGTATTTTATAGCTCTGTAGGGAACTGAATTGTGGGAAGGGACGATATGTTTTGTTTTGAGGTTCAGAAGAACATGGATTATCTTTACATAAACATATCTGTTCTATTATTTATGTGCTTGTGGGATGGCCAAAGAAAACTTACTCATTCTTTTTTTTTTTTTTTTTTAATGTAATTATTCCACAGGATCCTTCAAATCAAAAATGTGGAAGAAAGAAAACCGTGTCCTTCAGCAGCATGCCATCAGAGAAGAAAATAAGCAGCGCTAGCGACTGTATCAGCTTTATGCAGGCTGGGTGTGAATTGAAGAAAGTTCGTCCAAATTCCCGGATTTATAACCGTTTTTTTACTCTGGATCCTGACCTGCAGGCTCTTCGTTGGGAGCCTTCCAAGAAGGACCTTGAGAAAGCCAAGCTTGATATTTCTGCTATAAAAGAAATCAGACTAGGGAAGAACACAGAAACGTTCAGAAATAATGGGCTTGCAGACCAGATTTCTGAGGACTGTGCGCTGTCAATAATTCATGGTGAGAACTATGAGTCTCTTGACTTGGTTGCCAATTCAGCTGATGTGGCCAATATTTGGGTATCAGGATTAAGGTACTTGGTTTCTCGTAGCAAACAACCCCTGGATTTGATGGAAAGCAGCCATAATACCCCACGGTTTGCCTGGCTAAAAACTGTATTCGAAGCAGCAGATGTTGATGGTAACGGCATAATGTTAGAAGATACATCTGTAGAGCTAATAAAGAAACTCAACCCCACCTTAAAGGAATCAAAGATTAGATTAAAATTTAAGGAAATCCAGAAGAGCAAAGAGAAACTTACAACGCGAGTAACAAAAGAAGAATTTTGTGAAGCATTCAGTGAACTTTGCACAAGACCTGAAGTTTATTTCTTACTTGTGCAGATATCTAAAAATAAAGAGTATTTAGATGCCAATGACCTCATGCTGTTTTTAGAGGCTGAGCAAGGAGTGACCCACATAACAGAAGAAATGTGTTTGGATATCATACGCAGGTACGAGCTTTCTCAAGAAGGGCGGTTGAAAGGGTTTCTTGCAATTGATGGATTTACTCAATACTTGTTGTCCCCAGAATGTGATATTTTTGACCCAGAGCACAAAAAGATTGTCCAAGACATGACACAGCCTTTATCACATTACTACATCAATGCATCCCACAATACGTATCTAATAGAAGACCAGCTGAGAGGGCCAGCTGATATCAATGGGTATGTCAGAGCTTTAAAGATGAGTTGTCGGAGTATTGAAGTAGACGTCTGTGACGGCCCAGATAATGAACCCATTATTTGTAACCGTAACAACATGACATCCCCGCTTGCCTTTCGAAATGTGATTGAGGTAATAAATAAATTGGCCTTCTTTGCTTCAGAATACCCCCTTATCCTCTGCTTGGGGAATCACTGTTCAGTCCAACAGCAGAAGGTAGTAGTACAACACATGAGAAGGATCTTTGGAAACAAGCTATACACAGAGACACCCTTATCCTCAGAAGCCTACCTCCCATCACCTGAGAAACTGAAAATGAAGATCATTGTGAAGGGGAAGAAGCTGCCCTGTGACCAGGATATATTAGAAGGAGAAGTCACCGATGAAGATGAAGAGGCCGAAATATCCCGGAGACTGTCAGAGAATTTCTCAAGGGAACCAAAGCTGATCTGGCTCTGCAAGGAGTTGTCTGACTTGGTGTCCCTCTGCAAATCTGTCCAATACAAGGACTTCGAGACATCCATGAAAGCTCAAAATTATTGGGAAATGTGCTCCTTCAGTGAGGCGGAAGCCAGTCGAATTGCAAATGAATACCCTGAAGACTTTGTCAACTACAACAAAAAGTTCCTGTCCAGGGTGTACCCAAGTGCAATGAGGATAGACTCCAGTAACTTAAATCCTCAAGATTTTTGGAATTGTGGTTGCCAGATAGTGGCCATGAACTATCAGACCCCAGGGCCCATGATGGACCTACACACCGGCTGGTTTCTACAGAATGGGGGATGCGGGTACGTTCTCAGGCCTTCAGTGATGCGTGATGAAGTGTCTTACTTCAGCGCTAATACCAAGGGCATTGTCCCGGGGGTCTCTCCCCAAGTCCTCCATGTCAAAATAATAAGTGGTCAGAACTTCCCAAAGCCCAAGGGTGCATGTGCAAAGGGAGATGTCATAGACCCCTATGTCTGCATAGAAATACATGGGATTCCTGCAGACTGCACTGAACAAAGAACTAAAACTGTGCAGCAAAACAGTGATAACCCCATTTTTGATGAAACCTTTGAGTTCCAAATCAATCTACCGGAGCTGGCCATGATCCGTTTTGTTGTTTTGGATGATGACTACATTGGGGATGAGTTCATAGGGCAATACACCATCCCACTGGAGTGCTTACAGCCTGGGTATAGGCACATACCGCTGAGGTCTTTTGTTGGTGATATCATGGAGCACGTTACCCTCTTTGTTCACATTGCAATAACCAACCGAAGTGGAGGTGGAAAGGCCCAAAAGCGCAGCCTCTCGGTGAGGATAGGAAAGAAAGCAAGGGAATACACCATGCTGAGGAACACCGGGCTCAAGACTATCGATGACATCTTTAAGACGGCAGTTCATCCACTACGAGAAGCTACTGACATGAGAGAAAATATGCAGGTATGACACTTGTGTGTGTTGGTATGTCCTGGGTGTGGAAGGGAAGGTTCTGACCTGAGCTGCTGCTAGGGCAAACATGTTGTAGCCAGCGGAAGCTGGTGAAGTTTAAAGGTTGCATGGCTGTTATTAGCCTTTAACTGCATATCAGAAGGCTGCTAATCACAGGTGCTAACTAGAAAGTGAATGTGGGATTAGGCAGAAATGTTTTAAATATCACTGTGCCCTCTCCAGATGCATGCTTTACTGGTTGTCTTTGAGAAGGCAGAACTGAGGGTACAGTCGTATCCCCAGGGCTCGCGTCTCAAAAGCTTCATTTCCTCACTGGTCCTGAGCAAGTCAGCAAGCTTTTGTTTTGCTAACTGAGCAAGGGTTGTGCTCTTCACTTCCTTTGTTTGGGTGAGCATACCACGCAGTGCCTGTGTCATTGAAGTCTTGTCTACACCAGAAAAACCCACTGTGCAAAGAGCAGCACGTTTCCCTGAGCGCGTGTTGCCACCATTCGCTCAAGGGTACATTCAGTGTCGGCACTGAATGCCACTTGGATTGCAGCTTCCTCCCTGCTAAAGAGCAGCGTTGTCTCTGCTGGCTGAGTGCCTTTTGGCTCAGAGGGTCTCCTGGCAGCGTGGCCTCCTGCCCATGCTGCTCTGAAAGCAGCCGGAGCCCGCTGCGGCTGGTGCTGCTGGTGCCCAGGTACCCAGCACCATCACAGCTGCCCATGTTGGACCTTCCTGGTTGGCAGGAGATGAAGTGGCAGCAAGGGCAAACAAGAACCAGGCTGTCTGGTGCTCTCCTCTGCCGGTTGATTAAGAGGCAGCTCAATTCCGAGGGCCAAGCGCTGCCTAGAAACAAAACTGAGTAGCATTAAACAATGAGTTTTCTTTAACAGCTGAAATCAGCCATAGCTATCTCCTTGGTAAAGAGGCAGAAACAATTCATTTTTCTCTCTTGAAAACAGGAGAAAAACGCATAGCGCTTCATTGACCTCGCTCTGCTGGCCAGAGTAGAAAGCAAATGAAATGTTGGCAGCTGGAAGTTTATGGAATGACATAAGTTTTATATCACTCCCCAAGGAATAGTCTGAGCATATTTTTAAGAATGGGAAACTCTTCCCAGCCTTTCCTTTCCTGCAGGCCTTGAAAAGTAGCTGGTTTAAACTGCTGACTCCACCTTCTGTCTAGGTCAGGCACTATATGTGAACTATGGAAAAGAAAATACTCAGAATCTGACTCAGAAACAGCATTAAGGGGCCTTCCAAGCAAAATTTCAGTACAAGATCTTGTTTTGGGGAATGCTTTGTAAACACACAGTCGTTAGCTTTAACTGCATGCTAATGTATTTGATTAATGAGAAAAAGGCTCTTTTAATTATCTGGGCATTTTCTGATGACTGTTTTTGCAGCAGGATGGTGTGTGTGGGGGGGAACATTCACAAGGTATGGGTTGTTAAAATACTCTCTCATCTTGGTCACTATTGTGCAACTCAGGAAGCTAAATGATGGGGGCATGTCAGCTGTACATCCCCTGACCTGATAAGTAGATAAGCCCTGACATGTTAGTTTGGGTTGACCTGTATATACAGTATTGATTTTCTTACATGTGGCCTGTGAAGAGGAAAGAGTGTTTGGGTTTTTTTATGATGTGGTAATGCAAGGCTGAAAACAAAGTGGATTTTTCCTGCTTGCCTTTCCCATGGGAAGTACCAAGTCTGTCGATCTTGTTCTTGCCGGAAGATGATAATGATGGGAGAAGAGGTGATTACAGCATCAGAAGCAGTTTGAGTATGTACAGTTGGGAAGAGAAATAGCATTTTAAGCTGATAGCTTAATATACTGGGGACCAGAGCTTGTGCCTGTTGGGGCTGGATTTGCAATGCAGAGTAGCTGCAGAGCTGGCAACTGGGATACCTGGGCCTGGAGGAAAGCTGGATCTGGCAGTAGGCTTGGGCAGTCAAGAACGGTGCTGGCTGGGAGCTCCTCTGTGCGCTGGCATCCCATGGGGTGCCCAAGGATGGCAAGCAGCAGGGTAGCACTGCCCTACATCAGGGGGGAGAAGCAGGCAGGAACTGATGAGGTGCTGGAGGGCAGAAGGGACAGGGTGGAAAGGGGCAACATGCACTCAAGTGTTTGTTTTCTTTCCTCCAGAATGCCATGGTGTCTGTCAAGGAGCTGTGTGGGCTGCCGCCAATTGCCAGCCTGAAGCAGTGCATCCTGACCCTGTCCTCGCGGCTGGTGAGCAGTGACAACACACCCTCCGTCACCCTCTCCATGAAGGACGCGTTTCCTTACTTAGAGCCTCTGGGGACCATGCCCGATGTGCAGAAAAAGGTCCTGGCAGCCTATGACCTGGTAGGTGCTTATAGGTGCTTACCACTGCTACCTCTGTCTTTTCTTGCTGTTGGGAACAGAGCAGGCAATGCTCACTGTACTTCACATGCCCAAACAATTGAGTTAAATAAACAAGGCTTTTCAAATGGCTTAGGCTTAGCAAAATTGTCCTTTAATCACCAAAATACCACACTGGGTTTTTTGTTGTTGTTTCTTTCTTTTTAAGCACAGTTGTGACTGTCACAGGTTGGCACTTGAAGAGGACTTTGTTTACAAAAATAGCAGCAATTTAGCATGTACTGGGGACTGTTAGTGGTTGTCCTTGGAAAGGGGCAAGATTTGTGTACTGCCCTTCTCTTGCCTCCCCACAGCACAGGGCAAGGCCATTAAAGAGGGAGCTGCAGTATGAGAATTCCTAGGCAAAGTTGAGCCATCCCCTTACTGAAATGCCTTTCAGTAGTACTGTTAAATAGTACCCATGTCCCTTCCAGGCCAAGTCAGTGCTGACTCTTTGGGAGGGCATGTCAGAGTTGGAAGTTTAAAAGCGCTCATTTTCCTCTTGCTTAGGGAAAGAGAGGTCAGTGTGATACAGGAATGCTTATAATACTTACAAAAAGGTAGAGAGACAAACTGAAGGTGTTCCATGTGAATGCTGCTGCTCACCCTTGTATGGCATATGTCACTGCTGTTGGTGACTTCCAGCAGCAGAAATCACACTGCATCTATGAAACTCTCCTTAGTAGATGCTCTGCAGCAACCCATAGCAAGCTGCATAGGTTTGCAAACCTTGACTTCAATATTACACTATGGCAACCTGACTAAACCACAGTGCATGTTCAGTGCATGGCAGTTATTTCTGCAGCTTATGTTCAGAAGGAATGAAATGGTGAATAACTTTAGAGATACCAAATGGCTTCCAGAGACCCTGAAGTGTTGTGGAGAGTGATCAAAGCTTTGACCAGCTGTTCAATGGGCCAAATGCTCTCTTCCATTCCATCTCATTTTTTGCTGTTATAACACACTTTTCAGGAGAAAATCAGCTTTGGGGGAAGAGGGAGACACTGATGCTGATTAAAAGAGAAATACTAAAAATACTCTGAAATAACCTTTGGGTTCCTTCCAAAGTAGTTTATATTACTTGGAGGTGATTAAGCTGCGGTAATAAACCACCAGCTGTAACAATACCAGAACAAGGATTTGCGAATCCAGTTGATTGCTGTATTTTAGGTTGGACTTTTTTGCATAGATTTGTTACATGGTATGGTGTCTGACTGAAAGAGCAAATACCACATAAATAAGAGATTTTTCTGTCTTTGGAGGCCTGCCTAATGGAGTTTTACCGAAATGAATGTGTCACCTCTTATCTCTGTAATTATATACTGAAGAGCACACATGGGACATTTCAAGGCCTCCTTGTGCTATGGAAACAGTTTTTCAATTTAAATAGGTGAAAGGCCTCTTTAGAATGCAGACAAAAACACTTGTATAACTGCTTTAAATAATGTTTGTTCTCACATTCATCTCTGATGGGGAGAGAGGTACCTTGAATGTCAAGAGAAAGTGCAAAGGATTTAAAATCTGAGAAAGAAGGGAATTCTTCGGTGCCTCTGTAAGGGTTGATTTGAGATGTAATTCTGGTTAATGAGAACACGATACTTTATATTATTTTTATCCATTTTGTCTGGCTGGGACTGCCTCTTTGCTGAAACTTGCTTCTGAAAAAGCAAAAGCTGGGTTTAATAAATGTTTTTGCTGCATTTTGGATATTTGCCATTTGAGGCAATGCCAGTTGCAGAATATTGAAATCTATTTAGCCTTTTCTTTGTTTGAAAAAAAATAATGAACTGTCTCTATCAATCTTGGTGTTTGAAAATACAGTGTGGGGATGGGTTTGCAGTTTTGATGTTCAGAAAGGGCTCTTCCTCAATATGGCGTTTGTAATGACTTGGTGCAATCCAGGGTGTATTTGTTTTTAATAATACCTTTTTGTGCAAATAAGAACACAAGGAGCTGTTGGTGGAAAGCAAGATAAAATAATTTAGCTTTTTATTAATATATTTTTATCCAAGAAACACTACAGTTCAGCCTTTTAAGTTGTTCAAGGAACTGGATCCACAGGTGCGTGCTCCATGTCTTTGACTCCTCAAAAATGTCTCTTCACTTCAAAGCACTTTCTGGGTGAATAGGCCTGAGAGCAATTTGAAATGCAGAAAATAAAAGCTGTTCATGTTGGCCTCTATCTTGTATGATTGGGCTGTACTTAATGCCTTTCATGGTTAAACAGACAACAGTTTGACACTAAGCCTCTTGGTGTGGTTGTGGGTCTGCCTCACTCACAGGCTCCACAGCACAGGTAGCGTGAGTGCTGGGCAAACCCTTCCTCGCCACCTCCAAACCCACCACATATCTCACATTCTTCAGAAAATCTGCTTTGGGAATAATCTCTGGTGAAAACAGCCCTAATGTGGTAGAATTGTTTTCCCTCACAGGAAATTGCCAACTGAACATACCTTTTTGGTTTTTTTCCACTGAAATTATACACTCTGTGTGTTAAATGGAGCATAGACAGGGCTGGCAGTCCAGGCAAATGGAGGTGCAAATGATTGGAGACCTGCCACAATGATCTGGAAAACAATTAACTGTCTGTTCCCTCCTGCTCAGCCTTTGTCAGTAGGCTCCATAGACAAAGACTGGTTTGTGCAGTTTGTTTGTTTTTTTCCTGGGCAATTAATTTCACCGTTGTGTTCCTCATTAAATATTTTCTTTTGAGAGAGGCCTTCTTAGAATAAAAATTTCATCTGCTTTGTGTAAGGAACTGGAATGAATTTCAGGATTCTATTTACATGTTTTCTTTTATGGTCACATTGCAGTGGTTTAGTGGAACTCGACTGTTGCTGTGCCTCATGCAGGAAGAGGCTTCACTGTTTCTGAGTTGTATGGGAGCTTCTGCAGAGGAGAGCAGGGAATAGGATTTGCCAAAACCAGGAAAATACAGTTTAGAATTGTTTATTTCAATTGACAGCTTTGGTTGGTATCATATATAAGGGTATGATGAGTGGATTCTGGTAATGTTGTCATAGATTCTCACAGATACACCCTGCTATAACATATCACAGAGCTGTTCTTCAGCCCTTTCCTATGAGGAAAGATTCTCCCTCTCCCCTTCTACCTGCATACACCCCTTTGCCAGTGGCTGAGCATGGGAAGATGCTCGTTCAGGTGGGCAGCACATGCAGTGTGTCCTGTAACCTGTCAAATAGATGTCGGTGTTCATTGATCGCACCTAAAAAAAGGAGATATTCAATGTGAAGAGAAAGGATGGGGCCCAGCTGGACTTGACAGATGGTTGAATTATTCATTGCAAACAGTTATCCTGTGAAGTTAGGATTTTTTTTGGTTGAGAATTGTTCGAAAACAGATTGTGGTCTCTCTGTCTGCACGATATATTCATGTGCTGAAGCAAGCATGGACGAACTCAGGAGCACTTGTGCACTTTGCTTTTCAGCTGTTGGTTCAGCATTATTATTTTCCTCCAAGACAAATGATTGAATACTTTTCAAATCAAAAGCAATAAATAAGTGATAATAAATGTTCTTGGTTTTACCCAGGAAGCTCCCCAACTATCTCTACATGTTTTCAAATCATAAGCGACACAAAGTCTAAAAAATGTTGAACAGAGAAGCTTTTTGTAATATAAATTCATGCTGACATTAATGTTTTGTTCTGTATTCAAGCCTTTTTTGTGGCACTCATCTTGTTTTGGAGCAGGAAGGTAGGGATGGACAGCATGTCTTTACATACTGTTGAGATGTGGCAAGTTAGTTAAGAGTGTCTCTGCCGACACGTAGTTGGATTGAATATTTATGAGAAGTAATATTTGTGATGCTGCTGGGGAATAAGTTGATGTATTTAATGGCAGTGTTTTTGTTGACACTGGTGTTGGTCCATGCACACTAGTAGAAGTCTGCTGAGGTGTCTGTAGAGATGAACTGCTCTTTGTCTGCTGTTCATTCAAATTCAGTCTTTTTAGGTTTCTTTATCTTGATGCAGGTGTGACAGCTCTGCATTCCCCAGGAGAAAGTCCATTTTCCCTGTCATGTAAATGCAAAATGACCGAATAGATTTTTGTGAGCTTTTCCAGTGAAATTCATACTTCAGCTGGGACAGAGTCATCCCCAAAGGGACGTTCTTCACAATTCTCTGAGCAGATGAAGACAAGGGATATTGCAGAGCAAAACATCCACTGCCAAGAAAGTGTCATAACGCATTGACGTCAAACACAGTCCAGTACATGGACATTGTCTTAAAATTGCATCTGTTTTAAAGAGTTTTCTGTCCAAAATTGGACACAGATTGGGAAAGCGATTATCCTGTTTCTTTCTCCACTTCTTTCAATTCTCTCATTTACCTACCACTCACAGTTTTGCTCTCTGGTAGCCCATGTCCCTTAGTCCCTCCTAAAATAGGACCTGAAAATGATCAGATCAGAACTCTTCTTGAAGAATGAAGTTCCATTTGGGTACTTCAGTTACTCTGTTTTAGATAAGCATATTGAAAGATGACGCCTCCCTCTGTTCCTCCACTGCCTCAGTTGTTTTATAGAGGAGGCTGGTCTTCATGCACCAGATCACATCCTGTAACTTTCTGACACTGAAAAAATTTGTAAGCAAAAACACGAGATCAGAGTTTAAGGTGAATTTTGTTCACTTCCTTCTGCAGTTTGTGTCAATGAGGTATTTCAGAGTTTCCAGCTGATGTAACCATTCCTCATACCTGTTTCTCTTAGTGGGCTGTTGCAGGTAAAGCCTCAGATACAGAAACTTGGCTTGGAGCATAATGGGACAGCAACAGGGTGAGCCAGTATTCCTTTCCATGCCCTGGCACCATGTGCCCATTCTTCCTGGTTTGCAAGACTAGCTGGCACACGATTGCTTGGCTGTTTCTTGTCCCATATGTCTACAAGAAATGCTCAGTGTTAAAGGGGGAAGCCTGTTCAAATGGTTCAAATGAGCTGTTTTTCCAAATCAGTTGTATTTTTGTAGCCCTTTTTGTCTGTTTGGTGGTGGGTTTGCAGGGAGGGGTTGTGTGTGTTGCTTGGAGCTCTTTTAGCAATAGAGGCACGATACGGTACTCCTTACCCAGGCAAAACTCTTCATTGTCGAAGAAGGGCATAGGAGATTGGAAGAATGGCCATGAGGAGACACCTTCTTTTTCATTTGATGTTCAGGCAGTTTCTGTTCTAAACTTTGGAATATTTATGAGAGGATTCTTTGAACTGTCCCTTTTGTATCATTTATCTTCCCAGCGGGAGCAGTGCTTTAATTTGCCACCAGGAGCTTTTCCTTTCTTTTTTTGTCTTGCTGAGACTGCTGTGTTAATTTCCTCTCCCCTTTTCAGTCTGTAGAATAGTTCGTAATGAAAAGAAGAAATTGGTTCCTAGTGCAGGAGTTCATTAAAGGAAAAAGAAATAACATGATTTTTCAGTTTGTGCTAATCCTCTGATTAAACTGCCTTTAGTATAGACAATAAATAAGCCTGTTAATTTCTTATGAATAGAAATATGCTGTCCTCAGTGCAAAGATATTTTAAATTTCCCTTAAAATTTATTTATCTTTGTAATTAACACATAATCTATGTGACAAAGTAAAGAGTCGTTTTTTCCACGAAGCAATGGGATTTTTAATTAGATATGGCATGCTATCGCTTCAGTGATACAGGTCAGTTATGTTTTCAGCACGTGGTCTGCTCCACTTGCTGGATCTCATACACAGGACAAGAGAAAGCGGCCAAGTTTGTCCCAGCTCTTTCTGGCATGACTGTGACAGGGTGCTTCAGGTAGGCCAGGATGAATCAAGTTCAGGCTTCTTGCTTTAAGCATCGCATAAGAATATTTAAATTAAAAGAGCTATTTTCCAGGACATCTCCTAACCTATGCAGATGAGCCTTCGTATTCCTCATTCCCATTAGTTTATTAAACGTGACATGTACTTCTCGGGCTCGTGCCATATGCATCTTTTGTCAGTCTGAACAACCCCTCATTCACTTGTGAGAGCATTTGTGGTGCTGCAGCCTCTCCAGGAGGGTTAGCACCTCCAGGACTTGCAAAAGTCTTTGTGTCCCTGCTCCCATGGAAACGTGGCAGGGGTCCCCGCGGGGAGGAGCGGGGCCATCCTTTGTTCCTGCAGAGCTCTACACTGCTGCAGCATCTGCCATGTGAGTGCAGAAGGGACCCTGCACCCTCCCCACGGGTCTCAGCCCTAGGGACACAGGGAGCAATGCTGAAATTAGCAGCATCTCAAATGATGCCAAGGTGTGTGGTAGTTTATCCCATTCATCCTTTTGCCTTCTGTTTAGTATACACTGTTAGTCAGCAAGGTAGCTTTTTTAAGTCCCTCCCTAAATCAGAATCTGGTTTTGTATGTTTTCATTCCTATTTTTGTCCTGTTTTTTCCCTTGTAGCTATGTTAAGCACATCACTGAATATCACTTACCACCTTTCAGACATAGGAAAATGCAACCCTGCCAGCGTCAGCAGCTGCTAAAAATCTCCTCACTGACTCCAAGTGGACCCACATACCAGCATCCATCCTCCAAAGATTGGTTTTCAGTATACGTTCTTTGGAGGTTAATCTCTTGAAGCTCAGTGTTCAGGAGTTAACACTCTGGTGGAGCGAGTTTCCTGAGGGAGCAGGATGTCTCTTGCTCTTTGAGTCACTCACCGAAGCGAGTTACCTTTGGGAGCTGACATTAAACAGCAGCCTGATGGGCATCCTGGCAGATGGCTGGGACTTACACAACTGCCTGAGAGTGCTGCTCAGTACAGGTCTGACCAGAGTAAAGATGCATGGAAATTCACACTGTAAACAGCAGAAGCTCACTCTTAATGTTCGAGACAGGTTGGTGGATTTTGAAACATTACTGGCAAAATTGGGATTGAACATCTCGGTCTCTCGTATGATAGCCCAAGCACAAATATAGGCTGAGTGGATAATGGATTGAGATGAGCCCTGAGGAGAAGGACTTGGGGGTGTTAGTTGAGCAGAAGCTCAACATGACCAATCAGTGCGTGCTGCCAGCCCAGACACTAACCATGTCCTAGGCTGCATCAAAAGGAGTGTGTGCAGCAGGCCAAGGGAGGTGACTCTCCCCCTCTACTCTGCTCCAGTGAGACCCCACCGGTGCAGTTTTGGTATCCTCAACATAAGAAGGACATGGAGCTGTTGGAGCAAGTCCAGAGGAGGGCTATGAGGATGAACAGAGGGCTGAAGGACACCTTCCATTAAATCAGGTTTGCTCAAAGCCCCGTCCAACCTGGCCGTGAACACTTCCAGGGATGGGGCAGCCACAACTTCTCTGGGCAACCTGTGCCAGCGCCTCAGCACCCTCACGGTAAAGGATTTCTTCCTCATATCTAATCTAGATCTACACTCTTTCAGTTTAAAAGGGCACTCCCTAACCCCAGTCACTGAGCTGAGGAACTCTGAATCCACTCTCGGGATTTGACAGGGGACAAAAGTTACTTATTTTTGTCAAGATTACTGCTGAGTATTAAAACAGGAATAGGTTAAATTCTGCTATATAACTGTTTTTAATTGCTCTTGCTGAGCTGGGAGCAGTGAGACTTTGATGTCAGCATCAAAGGAGCAGAGGGCTGCTCTACCTACTTTGCAGAAAGGGAAATTGACATCCTATTGCCACTTCTCTCTTAAAAAATGAATGTAATACCTTCATATCTGAGAACGCTAGAACAAGCACGCCAGGAACTCCTGGGAGTGGGCCCAGTAGTTGGAGGAAGATATGGAAAATTTAGATTACCAAGTTGCATCATTCTCAAGCTTGCTTTTTTGTGTGGTAGGATGATTTCCTGTGGCCATATATATATATGTGTGTGTGTGTGTGTGTGTGTATGTGTGTATGTATATAAATATATATATAAAACTCTCACAAGTTAAGTTCCATTTCAGAGATCTGAGCACAGCAGAGTCAGACACTTTGGGTATCCTGTCCCAGCTTAGTGGCATTGACCTTGCTGGGTCAAACCTTGCTGCTGGGTAGCAAGTACAGACACGGACCCAAGGAGGGGTAAGCTCAGGGTGATGAGTGCATGGGATGCAGCAGCCATGGAGATGGTGGCAGCTCCTGACCGGTGCGGGTAGCGTGAGCACTGGTTCATAGGCCGTGTGTCTGCATGTGGAAGAGATGCACGTTTGTCTTCTGGCTGCCTCTGTAGTGACTTGCAGGTTTTGTCAGGACTTCTCTTTACTGCTGAGACCAACTTTAGCATTTGCAGTTGGTGTCTAAACGGCTCCTTCAGCACAAAATGACTGTGTGCTGTGGTACAGAGAAGCCAGACGGTGCGTAGAGATGGTAATTTCTTTCTAGATGACAAGCAAAGATATCAAAGACGAAAAAATCAACACGATGCATGAACAAGCAAGCAATAAGAATGAAAGGCAAATGATATTATTGAAAGTAATTTCAATCTCAGCTATATACACTGGGCATGTTCTGCTAAAAGAACAATTTTGCACCCTGTCGATGTATCAGGCTTTTTTCTGTCTGCCTGGGGAGCTGGTAATGGATTTTGTTTTTCTCATGTTTTTGTTCTTACCAAAGCAAAGGCATAGGTATTCTTATGAAGTGCCATCTTAACAGGTTTAATTAGAAATGAAGATGGCATGAGGAGCAAAATTTGGATCAGAATTTGGAAGTTGGGGTGTGACAAGTGGCAGCATCTCCTCCTCCCTAGTATCTAATTAAAACAATAAGATATGCTAATTTGCAGATGTTAGTTTAATACCGTCTTCCACTAAAATCATTAAAATCTACTAGTTGTGTTTTCATATTTAGTGTGTTTGAAATAGGAAGGCTTTTAGCAGTTGTAGCATTTTGGCAGAGCTTTCAGATGGCGGCTTCTGCAGTTTCAGGATGTAACATTATGCAGTGTTCAGTTTCCTTCATTTCTAATTGGCACAGCTCTCATGCTGCTTGGATTTGATTGGGGTTTGTAGTGCGTGTCCCAGGAGAGTGAGGTTATTCTCAGGCATTGTTTGTTATACAGCACGTTCTTGCCTTCTGGAATGTGCCACCTTTTGCAGTTTTGCAGAATATAGCATTGGAACAAGTTGCTTGCAGGCCGGGGCTTCTGAATAGTTTTGGAAGGCTTGTTACCATTGAAGGAGATATCATTTGCAAGTAGGAAGGCTCAGGAAAGTTGTCATGTAATGGACCCTTCATCTGTTTGCTGTTAATCGTAGAATAGAATCACAGAATTGTTAGGGTTGGAAAGCACCTTAAGGTCATAAGGTTCCAACCCCCTCGGCATGGGCTACTCTAGGAAGATGCATAAGTAGGGGATACCTCTTGAAACTTGTGAGTAGGCCTGTTTTGGTTTTAGTTTTTCTTACTTTTACATTTCAACAGAAATGTTGAAGACAGGCTAGGATTGGATCTGGATTTCTCCGAAGGGAAACTCCTGTAGCTGACTGAACTGCTGTAATGCATAAAGTTCAGCACAGGGTTAAGTACCCCTTGAAATCACCACTATTCATAACTTAGTAACGTTTTTGATAACCATTTATGTCAAGAACTATGCTTATTTCTCCTTTAGTTTCAAGAAAGGTACTAACTAGAGCTCAGTTTCACACAGAATGAGTTTTGTTTGTCTGCTATAACTCTGCTTTCCTCTGAAATCATGTGTGTTTCCTTCATGTTATTTGTCTCACTGATGTAAACCAGCTGTTCTTCAGCTTCTGGGGCAAAGCATGAAACATTTCCTGAGCAACTGTCTCTTAGCTTGATACAGATCTGGGAGCCCTGATATGAAGGGATGATCCAATCTTTATGGTGTTACTTGCAGTTTAAACCTTTATATTTTTCTGTGAAGTAGATGTTGCAGAAAACCCCAGTAATGCTGCTTTTTTCCCCTTTTATTTTGTGACAGATGATTCAAGAGAGCAGGGTTCTCATTGAGACGGCAGACATCACTCACGACAAGATTGTTCAGTGCCAGAAAGCAGGTAATCCTTCTTTACTGTGCAGTTCTGGATGGGAGATGGGAAATGGTGTGCCAGAATTTACTTATAGTTTGTGACTAATGCAGCATTTTTAACCTGGTATTTCAGAAAACATCCTGGTCTTCCTATGGCAGAATCTACCCTGCTGAAGGCTCACCCTCCAGTAGCAGTGCAGGCATTGGATTAGGGAAGGATCCTCAGCTTTCACCTTAAAAGTTATTTGCTCCATTTGATCTACAGCTCTGAAATGTCTGACAGAATTTAAATTAGTCCAATGAACTAAAAAGGCATTCAGTTAACAAGAGAGAGTGAGAAAGCATGCTGCCTTTCCTGAGATACATGCTCCATCACAATCATTTTCTTAAACACGGACAAGGCAACAGGTTTTGAAAGCCACAAGACCAAGCTTGTTTGCCTACCTTTATGTTTGCTGTTTAGGTCTTGGAAATTTATGCCAATATAATTCCATTGTATCACAGTGAATCGGTGTGGCTATACATTAATGTACATCAGGTGTATGGGTGTAAACCACTGTAAGTAGGCTCAAAGTAGACCATGTGTTTCTGGTGTATTGTACTGGACGTCTTTATCAGGACAGCAGGCTAGACTCAGAACTGGGACATGTCTTCTGTAGTTTCCACTGGCACACAAGAGTAAGCCCTGCTAGAGAGATGAGTCACATTTGCTGGTGGAAATCCTCTACAACTGTATCCACTGGCTTTCATGTATCAGAAACCATGCTGAATCATAGACTCATAGAAGAGTTAGGGTTGGAAAGGACCTTAAGATCACCAAGTTCCAATCCCCTGCCATGGGCAGGGACACCTCACACTAAACCATGTCACCCAAGGCTCTGTTAAATAAACGCAGTGTATTTCTACTAGGGGTTTACACTGCATAAATTAAATCTGTTTTCAGTTCATTTAGCTGTACAGCTGCACCTTTCCTATCCTGCAGCAAGACTTGAAGGTCACTAATGCAAACGTTTGCAACTGTATTTAATTTGCATTCTTAGCCATAGTCTTCTGGGACCACAACAATCATAAATACTATTGTTTCTGATGGGTGTTTCTGGATTTGGCAAGTGATGCGGGCTGCAACCATTTGCTTCTATAAATGTAAATAATGAATGAAGCTGATGTTTTGTAGTAAATCCTTTAATTCAGCTTTTTCATTAGAGGAAATTTGGAACTGGTTTCAACAACAGCATTGAACTGATTTTTATGTGGTGCAAGAGCAGGGTGGAACCTAGTCCTTTGAAATTCAGAGCTCTGGAGCCGTGCTGGCACTGTGGTAGCAAAGGGAAGAGAGGCAAGCTGTTATGTCTTTCTGGCTTTCATGTGCCTCATTTTTTGTCATGCCTTGGCTTTTGTGTATCTGCATAAGCAGCATAAACATCCTCAGCCAAAGCTTTCATAAGGTGCAGAGGGTTTAGGAATGGGACAGTGACAGGAAAATGCAGCACCAGGGGCTCTTTATCGAGGGTATAATTTAAAAGCAACACTTTGCACTAAAGAGGCAGACCCCCAGCACCATCAGCCATCTTTCTGCCCACCCTGCTCTGTGCCTGCAGAAAAGAAC
Organism: Loriculus beryllinus; assembly: GCA_039877255.1. Classification (NCBI taxonomy): domain Eukaryota; kingdom Metazoa; phylum Chordata; class Aves; order Psittaciformes; family Psittacidae; genus Loriculus; species Loriculus beryllinus. The sequence continues at coordinate 6,831 of JBCJKH010021403.1, read as the reverse complement.
CCACAACGCTTGCCTGGCACTGGTATCCTTGCGAGCAGGGGGCTGGAGATGAGTGGGGAGAACGTGATGCAGGACCATGCCACCACGCTGATGTCTGGAGTTCCATGCAGTTCCCCTCCCCTTCCTTCCCTGGCAGAAAGATTAACTTCTCAAGTTTGTTCTCTTTGCTGTTGCATCTACTTGTATTTTCATTTCTTTTGCTTGGGTTAGCCTTAAAATATCATTTCTGACTGAGAAGAAGGCTGGGGAGATGTGAAGTGCTCTTCTGAAGCCTCAGGATTTAGAGGAAAAGAGTAGCAGAGAGAGGATCCCTCGCCATGCTCAATTGCCAGTTAGTTTGCTGCAAATACTACTCAGGCAAATCGTTAAATATAATTTTCAATGTGGCAAGATGAAGCACTCAAAATTAAGAGGTTTCAGAGGCGCAATTGTCTGTGACATTGTCGTTCACCTCACCCCAGTCCTGCTCCCTTTGGCCATGTGGTCCCATCAGAGCTCTGCTTCACATCACAGCCAGTTTTGATCCAGGCTCCTTGTGCCACAGGGTTCTATCATCCCTCAGATGGCTTCTCGGGAGGCTGGGTTTGTTGGGTTCTTTTCATGTGCAGTCTCAGCCCAACGCACAGCGATCAGCAGCAGCTTGGAGGATGTTTTCATTGGCGTGCCTACCTGCAGACTAACAAATGTTTGGGGCTCCACTTTCCAGGGCAGCACTGTCTCCAACTTACAGCTCAGGTAAAGAGGTCCAGAGGGAAAGATAACTAAAAGGATGCTGCATAAAGGCAGGGCTCACCACATGGAGCTGAGCACCATGAGCCTTCCCATTTTCTTGCAGGACAAAATGAGTTATTTGAAAGTTTTCTTTCACTTACTGAAGTGAAATGATTTGTAAGTCAGTTGGTGTGAGGAGCACCTGCATGGGAATCTTGCTTGGTCTGCAATTATTTAGGCTGTTTCCCAAAGGAAGTGCTGCAGGAACTCTGTTCCCCTTGACAGGCAAAACCTGCAGAACAATAGAGAAATCCTGTCTTGTGTGAGGTAGAACTGCCTGAGTGTTACCGAGCTCCTGGAGCTGTTGCAAGGCAAAAAGAAACCTATTGTTAATCTTCCAGGAGTGCTTTGGGCAAGCTACACCAAGTGCAAGCCTGCCTTGGGCTGTTGAAGGACTGACTCCTTCAGTGATGCACTACAGAGCCCTCTGTGTCTGTTCTGAGCAGGTGTTCTCTCGATGGATATTTCTCCAATGTCATTTCAGTGAAGCTCAAATTTGCAAGTGACATTTGCTGTAAAATGTTAGGGGAAAGCGTGAAACAACTGGAGATGGAGTTGGTTTGCTCAGCCAGGACGGGCTTTAGATGTTTTGAAGTGATTTAGTGCCAATATGACTTCCGTAAGGTACAAATTGAGGGACAAGAAGCTCTCTCTCCATTTTATCTCTTAATCCATCCCAGACTCACAGAAATGTTTGCATACACTGCAAATCTTGTGGAGTTGGTGAGCTAATTGGGCTCATTAGCTTTTTAATCTGCTCCCGGATTTCCTGAATCCTTGTCTCCAGCAGCAGATTTGCAGATATTTGCCAGAGAAATTAGCAATGAAATGTAACAATTCCCATGGCTGCGGCTGGAAGTCTCAGTTCTCCAGGCTGCAGGAATAGCAATCCAGTGATTAGTCATGTGCGTTCCCAACATAATGTATCAACATGAAATACAAGAGCTTTTCTGTATGGCTGTGATTAAGATTAATGAGGAGCTCTGCATTTGGGTCTGTATTTGCTATGCTGAACAGGGACCCTCCTTGTCTGTCAAGCTACCTTCTGAGGTACAGAATCATCTGTTCAAGGAGAGGGATGGTGGTTGCCTGTTGTCGCAGTATTGCCAGCAATGCAGACTGCAGGCAGAAATGCTGGATTAGTGCCTGTGTGGGACCCCAGCAGTGGAAAGGAGACTTACATACAAAGTGGAAGCACAACCACAAGACTGTAGCACCTTCTTATTCTGGATTATGCTCTCCAGGATGAAGTCATAATAGGGAATGGGTTGAAACACAGAACAAGGTTATGGGAAGAACCAGCTGCAAGACTGAAATGCTCACTGAACACTATATGGGGAAAATCAGTCATGCACTGGGTGACATAACAATCTGTGTTTTTAGGAATGGAATTCCATGAAGAGCTCCATAACCTTGGGACAAAGGAAGGTTTGAAAGGAAGAAAATTAAGCAAAGCCATTGAGAGTTTTGCATGGAATATCACAGTACTGAAGGTAAGCACAGAAAGCACCACCTTGTGTTCTGTGAACTTTATAAGCAAACCTTTGCTCTTTCAGCTCATCTATTTGTACTCTTTTACTAATACTGAAGCAACATTTTTTTTTATGGGATGTATATGCCATTACAGACATTACCCCCAGTTACTGAAATTTATCAGATATAGATGTAATTAGATATACTGGTTTGGAAGCTGTTGAAGGGTATTTACCTAAGACTAATCAAAAGATGGGTTGTGGTTTCCATGCTCAGAGACATGATTTTGGTTGTCTATTCTGCCCCATTTACCCTGAATATGACCTGTCTGAGGTTATGGTGTCTCAGATATTTGTTTTGTAAAACGAGAACTAGAGCATCGTTTTGGGAAGGAAAGGGGCATGGGGTGCTGTCATGGAAAACAATGAGGAATATTGTAGATCCTGCAGGAATGTCAGGGTTATGCTTCAAAACTGGGGCATTATCCAAACAGCTAAAAAAAGGATTTTCATCCTTCCATCCTGGCTGTGCAGTGACACACTGCACAGTGATCACATTATTTACCAGGCTTTATGCAGTGGTTCAGCACTAACCAGCCACAAATTGTCATGGGAGCTGGATAACTGAGCCTGGGTGAAGTTACCCAGGGGCAGCTGAAGATGGAAAGAGGAGAGGATCTGGTGCAGCCACAGCAGGCAGCAAGTAGAGGACCTGAGCCAAGCATTCAGGTTGTTAGCATTCAGCTTGCACTTCCTTTCACAGCCTCATTTCCCACCCTGCTCTGACAGATCACACTTCGATTTCCTCCCTTTCTCTCTCTGCTGCTCCTTCCCTTCAGCTCCCTTTAAGGAGGTTTCCCTGTCTGACAGCATCTTCCTATGACCCCACAGTGCCTTTCCTTTAGCTTGCATCCCAGGACAAGCCAGCTGATGAGAAGGAATTTTTACAAAGCTCCTCATCAAGTGCACACCCAAATGTAACATGCAGCAGTGGTAGCAAGAGTCATAGGAGATGCGTGCTTCAGTGTTGTGGAGCTGGAAGCTGTACTAACAAGTCCTGTGCAGGAGAGGGAAAATGGTGTTTGAAACAGAGAGGCTGAAAGGTAAAAATGGGTGGGAGAGCTCGTTGGTAGCAGAGAAGGTTTAGAAAAGACATGGGTTGGGACCTGTGGTTCCTTGTGTACCTTGATTCATTGTGAGAGAGAGGGAAAGTGAGTAATGGAGTCAATGTAGGCTCAGTTAATAGGACCTCTGATAAGAGAAAAGGCAACCAATTCAAATGTAATGGAAGGGACCGACCTATTCCATGCAGCATAATTGAGGCAAGTAGCTAAAGTGGACACCACCCCCCCAAAAAAAAAACCCAAAGCACTAGACAGTTCTGAACATGAGTCTAGAAACTTTAGCTGTGTTAGGTAAAATAAATGCCTCATGCTCAGAGTTGCTCTAAACACAGTCAGGGTTGCTCTAAACTTTTCCATTTTTACATGTTCATCAAAAGAGATGTTTGCACCTCTTGAGAGTGACCCATGATTAATGAAGGCATAAGTAGGGTGTTAGAGAAACATTTTCCTTGAGAAATAATTGCAGCCTAGCACAGATTGTCAACATATTGAAGAGCATTTCAAGCATCTAGCCAAGGTCAAGGAATAACTGACATGTTTCATTTCTAAGCCACAACTTCTTCTTTACCTTTCTCACATGATAAAATATTAACAGAGTTTGTGGCAACTGCCCATGGGTGTAAATGCAAATGAAACACTTTTTCATTCTGACTGAAAGCCAACTGAGTAACGACATTAGAAAACTGGGAATGTGGTTATTCAGATGTCTGATATGAGACCATCAGTCATTGCTGCATCTCATGTTTGGCATTGACTCTCCCCTCTGTGCTGGTGAGAGCTCCCCAGAAGGATTTGGTGAGGTGAGACCAACCATCCTACCCCACTGTGGCCATTGGTGTCCTTTGTATATCTAGTGTCAGGGTGGTCACTACAAATATATTTCACTAGATGTTGGTGTAGTGATGTAAGACAAAAAGAAAATCGCCCATAACAAATGCAAATACATCACCTCCTTTACAGTAGATGAGGTGAATGAATGGCACAGCACCAACAGAAGAAAAGCTCTTTGTGTGCTCCAGGTTGTTGGAGGCAATTATATCATGCAGCAGTAGTCAGTTTGTATGAGGTGCCTATGAGCAATAGCAGGTATTATATCAATGCTTGTGCCTGTGAGATGATTAATAGTCTTTTCTTAGTCTAGCGAAGCCAAGGCATATTTAATTAATGTATTTCTTTATAAAGACTCACTGCAGTAGGTAAGCTTTGAATACAAAGAGAAGATGCAGTAAAAAATTGCTACTGGCAAAATCATTAATTACTTACAGATTGCAAGATTAAAGTATATGTTATAAAAACCATAACTGTGGGCATTCTTCATGTTTAAAAATGCCCAGGGGTACTTTTAAGAGGTACTTAGTGAGAATGAATCAAAATAATACGTCATTTCCTTCCTTGGTTTGTAGAAACTTAATTACATATTAGTAATACCCCCTTTAAGGACAAACTGTTTGCCAGAACATAAAAATGTTAGTAAGAACGCAGCCATTCTAACTTGGGAACAGTCTAACGAGTCAGCTTTGATGGTGGTGCTTATTTTTGCCATGTTACATCTTTCTATTTGGTCCTGTCTCATGTAAAATACTGGTCCCCTGTACAGTGATACAGTAACATTGTGGGGCACAACATAAGTACACAAGACAGAAGAATCATGTTCTCACAGGGACATTACAGTTATGATCCTAAATTTAGCCTTGCTTTCATTTTTATTTCCACACAGCACCATCTCTGTGCCTCTGTTTTCGTGTCTGTATTTAGTTAAGAGTAATAGCAAAGAGAGCAAAAGAAATTCTGTGTTTACCACTTTCCGGGGACCACAGTGTTAGGAACCATTCATTTAATTCCAACGGGCATGTGGAATTGCTCGGCTTGGCCAAGGTAACCATTCTGGTCTGACCCTCTCTTTTTCTGCAGAAGTTCATGATTCAATGTCATGAGATATTTCTTGTTTTGAAAATAGGTAACTATCCATTTCCCTGAGTGGAAGGTCTCATTTGGGTGCATGGGCTGGTGCTTGTTTCTCCCCACATGCTGGTGCTCTTCCTGCCTTTCCCTGTTGAGCTCACCTCCTCTCTGGCACGAGTGGTTACTCTTCCAGGCAGGCACGAGCTGCTCCTTCCTGTGCTTGGAGAGAGCAGGGCGCCAGGATGAGTGAGGTAGAAGCTGAGAAGCCTCATTAGGACAGTTCTGGCCTTGAGGTAACAAGGTCTTCTGAGAGCTAGGACATAACCACTTGCACTGAGTGCCACCGTAGCGCACTAGATGGCTTTTGGGTCAGGTACGCTCACTTATGTAGGAGTGATGTGTAAGCAGAGCCAGGTTGGGTCTGCTCCCAGCCCTCTTGGCATGAGACAGTGCAGGTTACTGCCTCTTCTTGAGCCCTTCTGTCTGCTCCATGTGCCTCTCCCACGACACCTAGTACCAAGTATTTTCTAGTAACTGAGGCACTCTCAGCATCTATCATGTGCAACCACTGATTTAATGACTGCTTTATTGAGGTTTTGAGAATGTTTGGGGCAAAAAAAAGTTGTTGCTTGCAAAACTGCTCTCCTTGCTAAGGCGAAACTGTTGTGGACTATCAGGAGGTGTTTACGCAGGCAAAGAAGTTGGGATTTGCCTGAGTCCCAAAAGCCTGGCAAGTAACCCAGGCAAAGTGTGAGTGTGTTAACTGTGGTTCAGACTTATTGTTCTCCCATGGACATGCTTTGTCTGTCTGCATGCATATTTTCCTGCGCTATCTGTGCTTTGATGGATCAGCCCATACAGTGTCTAGGAGTAGTACCACCAGGTACTTGCCTGCATGTTGATAGTAAATACATAAATAATTAATATGCCAACATGCCGACTTATTTATAGACAAAACATGGGAAGACAAAGATAAAGCAGCATTTACTGGTTTAGTGTTCTACTGATTTCGGCTAGACTGAGACACCCAAATGCTGGAATCTAATCTAAAATGTGTTCATAGGGGGGTTAAATCCTTTTTTTGGTGCCCATGATAAGATTTCACATCTGCTACCATTTGTGTTGTGTCTTACTAGAACTCCAACTGCTAGTGCATGCTACAAGACATCAAGTAGTTAAATTTTCAGGGATCATTTCAGCACCCACCCATGAGTGTATCTGCTAATTATCCTGCGTTTAAATTAATGCTGATTAGATTTAGAAAGAGAGAGGGTTTTGAATGCAGAAGGCACACAATTAATAAATTGCTAATGCAGTTCACTCTTTGGGGGAGAAATCCACCATTTTATGATGTAGGTGGGATCAGTGCTAGCTCTGGTGTAAGTGGGTTTATGCAGCGAAAACTGTGCACAAAGAGAGCTTCTAGAGGATGATTGCCACAGATGACCTGTTTCTTCATCACAGTCATTTGTGACAATCGGCCTTCAGTTGTTTGGGAGACCTGGAAGATCCAGACCTCTCACCTGGGTGGCAGAGCCCCATATGCACACTTCGAGGCTATT